>VKOC01000006.1:38438899-38502922 GCA_009364415.1 Spea multiplicata
GCCGGCAATTGATGCCGAGCACCGGGACATGACGACATCCCTGCGCTCGGCATCAATAGCCGGCGCATAGTGATTAGAGAGAAGGGAAGCTGAGGTCTGAAGGGAAGCTGAGGTCTGAAGTGCCAGACCTCGGGCTTCCCTGCTCCCTCATCACTACGCGCCGGCAATTGATGCCGGGCGCCGGGACATGACGGCATCCCTGCGCTCCGCATCAATAGCCGGCGCGTAGTGATTAGAGAGATTGGTGGCTTCGTGGGAACCTCCGGCTTGGTAAGTACCCGGCGTATAAGACGACCTCCCACTTTTAAGAAGATTTTTTGGGGTTAAAAAGTCGTCTTATACGCCAGAATATACGGTAATACAATGATCGGTTAACCCGCAAGGAGATACCAAAACCACCCCATAAAAGGATACATTACTAAAAACAAGACAAACCAGAGACATTTTGACACTTTTCAGGCAGCCGTTTTCTCTCCGATCTCTTCCAAATTTATCGATCCAAATGCTCTGAAAAATACCCCTCCTCTTATAATCGGGGTCTTCTTATAATCAGACCTCAAACAGGTCTCATTATGTGACTAAGATCCAGATCCCCCGCAGCGCTGCAGGGGAACTGGATCCTCCTGTCTTATGCCCCCCCCCAACTTACCAGTGCTTCTGACTCCCCCGGTGTGTAGCCGGGGCAGCGTGTAGACAACTTCCGCTGCAGCCGGAAGGAGGTTCGGTTAGCAGCGGGGGTTGTCTGCGTCCATCTTCCTTCATCAGACCTTCCCCGGCTGTCAGTGAGGAGAGTTCCGGTGTGGGGAATTCCTTTTTAGAAGGCAAGTTCTTTCCAGCCTGAGTGTGGCTCAACAAGCTAAGTGGGGTTTGTAGATTGGCTCCAACTCGACTTGGCTTGCCAACTGACCTCTACCTACAGCATTAGCTCTTTAAAGCATATTATGCTTTAGCAGTATAGTATATTCCACGACAATAACTCTGGTTAACTATATGATTGTATACTTCTCTACAACATAAAGTGTTATTTCCCTGAATGCCTCTAACTCCAATTAGAATAATAATGGTTATTGATAACCCCATCCTTTAAAACATACAAAAATAAGATCCGCCATTCCACCTGCCTCTTGAATTTGCAGACAGCAGGCTTTTTGTATTAATTAAAAATATTTAATAAAAGCAATCGCTAAAAAAAATGTCTTTACAGATTTGAGACACCTTGTTAGGACTGACTAATATTAAATTACACATTGCATCCTTTGCCAGATGCAGCGCAGAAACCGTATGATGAATCTGAACCAGATGTATCCCCTAAGCATATTACACAGGTGCACTACAAGCCCACGCGGCTGTCTGTTAATTAGCAATAATGATACTAATCTGGGAATTATTAATTTAAAACGAAGGCTTTCCTACCACACATGTTGACACAGAAAATACAAAGAACTTGATGCCTGTAGACCCTAATCTTTATTTATACAGGAGAAATGTGAGCACTTCTAATCAGAATGCATGTATTGTAACTAGCTTTAGTATATTAAATAACATTCATATCACAGCTATATTATTAACTGATTTTTCATTATTTTACGTTACCATTACTACTGTCCTGCTTTGCCCGGGACAGTCGCAATTGTGCCACTCCATTCCGCTTTTTGGCCGAGCTCTACCTCTGTCCCGCGGCCCAAATTTGATTCTGAGGTGTTTGGGCCTGGGTAGCGCAACCTCCCAAGTTCCCCTTAATGTTAATGTTATTAACGTGCGTTAATGTTATTGCCATTTTTGTATATTGTCAAATTTCATGTTATTGTTAATTTTCGCCTCCCTATTCTAATAGTGATACAGAATCCGCTGGGGTTCTACAAATAAAATGTAACCTCTGCAAAGCTTCATTCGGTTTTAAAAGCTGATTGTATTTAAGCAGAAAGCGCAGAACAATTAAATGCCTACAACACACAAAACACACAGAATACAGGAACCTGGTGATCACACACAAATGGTTCTTTGTACAAAAAAGCAAAAACATTAATTTGACTAAAGAATCATCCGTCACTGCCTTTCATACTGAAACATCATTCTCTCCAGGAATTCATATTAGAGGCTTGCGAAAGATGAAAGGTTTCTTTAGGATTAAGGACATGAGTTCCCACAAGAAAAAAAAAAAACCTAAAGAAAAATTCCTATATGGCCTAAAATTATTTTTACACTTTCAGCATTTTTCTTTAATATCTTGTGAGTCTTTTGACATTCCATGGTACTGAACTTCCTTTGAACGTGTTTGTAATACTTTTCATTGTAAGGTCTCATCGTCTTCATTTTTTAATAAATGATGTCCCCTTGACTATTTATTGGCGAACCCCAATTAGGTTTTGCATAGCATTGACGGATTTTACGCTTTTGTCAACAGACTTGGTCAAGACCCGAGACAATATCTTTCGACATTTCCGTGTACACATAAATTAGGCAAAAAAACCCCAAACATGCAATCCTTAATATACGACCATTATATTGGAAGTTCTCTTAGTAAAATTACAGTTTCGTTTTTCTTATCCGTGCTTGTTCTTGAGATAAGCCAATGGGCTGGATTCAACGCCGGACACCAATCTATCATAAGCGACTGAATAGCAATTCTTGCATAGATTGCAATAGAAAAATCAGATAAAAACAATGATATCCACTGAATCCATGAGCCATTTCGGATGATTTACAACAGATATAATTTTAGGAAAATGCAGCTAGTTTTAGCTCTGAATTGACTAGGACTTTTTTGTGACTCTATTGAGTCAGGGGAGGCTGTAGGTTAATAGGGGCCCAAAGCAGAAATATTTGTTAGGGCAAAACTTTTACACCAACTTCCCAAATTTTGGGAAGAATGCATATTAACAGAGTACTTTAATATATATATATTCTTCTATAGTGGGGCTGTCAGGGTTATCAGACTGTTCCTTTAAGTAAACACAGCTATTTAATGTAATGGTAGAGCATTCCCACATTCACTCCCTGTCTACATTCTGCCCAAATCTCACCCAATCTCACCCAAGTCCCCATCGATGTGCCTAAACCGATTTTTGTTAACCAATTAATAACTTGTATGCTCGTAAATATGAGCTTGTAGCTTTAGCGTAATTGGAAATTAAAGGTTGGATCCACAGCAGCTCGATAAGTAGGGACTGAATGGGGAATTTGTTCATAACAATGTCAGCCCAACTTGTACTGGATTGATAGCAGCCACTGAAAATTAGGTACAGGATTTTATGAATTTAATAGGATTTTAGGAATCTTGAGAATCTTAGGTAAAAGAGCAATCTTTAGTTATCTGTTGTAGGATGTCGTAAAGAGCGGATACTAAATGAAAAGGAAGAGATTCTCCTAACTTGGATGAACGTCGCGAATCGGAGAGACAGACATGGACGGCGTATATTGTAATGAGCCAGACAGGAGAGAATGAATCACGCCAGAATATTTTAGCAGAGCTAAGCCAAAAGAGACGTTAAATCCTTGCAGTCCTTGAGGCGGAAGATGTGATGGGTTATAGCAATAACACAAAAGTAAATAATGAATGAGAAGCATGGGTAAAAAATACCACTCTTTGACCAAAATGGACATGGTGCGAGGACATGTTTCCCCAGGTGGTTCAGCTGCACAGCCTTTGCACTGCCGTCTATAAATATGAGTTATAACCCGATGTTAACATAATGTAAGCCGGGTACGGGTAACCTCTGGCATTAACTATAAACTGCAATACCTATGATGCTAAGAAGATGACTGAGCTTGGTGGGAGTAATAGTCCAGTCCAGCTGCCATGCCAGAGGCTACCTATTCTTAACATTAGATAGTCTTAATTATTATCATTATCTTTTATTTATATACAGTTCATACATTCTGAGATTAAACCAAACCGATGCATTTAAGTAAACGCGGCCCTCTCAAAGTTTACAAATCTAGATTCTTTTACTGAATTTAACAAAACCTCTAGTAAGAATCTGACCTTGACCTTTGCTAATGTCATATTAAAACCCACGTGAATAAGATCAGTTCATTGGATTATTAACTAACCTCCCCGGGTTACCTTTAGAATTTAATACAACGGTAAAAGCCCCCAAAAAAATTTACCAAAATGAAACATTCCACGGCGGCATCCGAATAAACCAATCAGAATACCGAATTAATTAGTGTAATCCATCTTAAGTAAGATCACGGAATCATATATTTCTCAATTTAACCGCTGCCTAATTTCCTGTTAACACTTCATGTAAATTCTAGATAAGGCTATAATTTTTCTCTCCGAATTCTATTTTTCTTTCATTATATGTTCTATACGGTGTCCGACAGGTCAGGGGGAATGATTGAAGTTTTATGCCTCATTACTATTCAAATAGTTCGGCAGCTTTTTTTTTCCCTCCGTAATTCCTTTATCCTTCATTGCAATTAAGCTATTTCACTGGCTTTATGTATTACCAAAGCCGTGATTTTATATATATATATATATATATATTTTTTTTTTATTTTTTTTTTAATACACGGTATAGTGTGTTGGTCAAGGGGTATAATGTCCTAAACACGGGGCTCTTATCTACTCTTACTTTACCCACTGAAAAACCTTGAGCTGCCACCTCCCAAATCTGCATTTCCAGCCAGCAGCTGATATCGGAAAACTAAATAGCAAAAATATGCAAACTTGCACACTAATTCCCTTTGGAGATAGATCTTGGCTGCAGCCCTGTCATAAATCAGAGAATTTCGATATGAAATGAGGCAAGCAAGTCTAATCATTTCTGCATTTCAAATTGGATCACTGGCTCAATCACTGGGCTTTTTTTAAACTGCTTGCCTAAGAGCAAATGTGAGGCGGGAGATAATTCTGTAGAAATCTCTTTTGTGACCGGAGAACTCTTTTAACTGTTTCAAGACTGAAAAAGCCACATTTCAGCGATAATGGGACATATCTGCTACCAGAGATACGGATCCTAAAAGTCATTTTTCTTCTCTTTTAACTTATATAATCCTACCAATATTAGTTTATGTATATGCGTGTGTGTGTGTGCCGGGGAATTTGCGTATTAAAATGACTATTTTGTAGTTTACCAGATGGAAGGATGCGGAGCTCATATATTTCCATATCTTTAGAATTCAAAAATCAGAACAGAAATACCCTTTTTTTTTTTTTTTTTTTTTCTGTCATAAAAAAAGTTAAGCGAGTACAGAACAGGCAATTATGATTTATATCATTAGTATTACTGCTATGAAAAACTATAATGACATTAATTATATTATAATATTAACAATAATAATAATTGTAATATAGACAATATTTTCTGTTATTGATATAATATATTTTTTAATTTAATAAAAAAATTTAAAAGAAATTCAAATTAGGGTTCCAATTTTCACTTAAAATGATTTAAAAATGATTTTACAAAAATGTTAAAAACTCTTGTGTGCACAATATGCTTTGATCCTCTTGTATTTTATTGTACGTAATACTATTCAAAAAGTTTATGCTAATTTACAGTGCCAGAATTATATTGTTTAATTTGTAAAATACATGTAATCTAAATTAAGCTTGTACTCGTTTCACTGTTAATTTTATTATTTCATATATATATCATTTTATGTTACAATACATTGTGAATATCTTTCTATGGAATGCAATCTAAAACATTTTTCAGGATTTCAACAAGTTTCCCATTTTTTTCTTAATTATAAAGAACATATGAAGAATAATGTTCTTTTTAAGTATGAATATGACCGTACAAATCAGCATAACCGTGTCTGCGGACCCTGTACATCATGAAGTCCAGGAACCTAGCTGAAAAGCTTAGTTTCACAAGAGATAATCAAAATATGTATAAAGGGTCTCGACATCTTCTCAGAATTGGGAAACAGCACACGATACAGCGTAGGGGCGGATATTAGGAGGGACACATCTTGAGATTTTAAAAGGCAGACATGATGTGACCACGTTGCTAATTAACTGGGCTCATTTAATAAAGACATATAACATCTGGGAGCAGATTTTAGGACGTGAGAGCCCCCTCACACGACGGGGGGTGAGTGGTACGTACTCTCTACTGGCCCTTTCATAGTTACACTTACTTTATGTTCTATCACAAAGCAGACATATTGTCACCTTCCAATGTTTACATTTCCAGAGCAATTCCCAAAAGGCCCTTTATAGTATTGTATATACAGTCAAAATACAGATTTGATTTATTAAGTGTTTGCATCTCTAAACTGAGACCATTTTAGGAAGACTCAGCTAGATATCCCCTTCTTTAACTTATCTAGCGAATGCTGATAAATTCTCGTAATAACTGCGCTTTATCCCACTAATCCATTCTCTATTTATATGTTGTTGGATACGACCCAAACTACTGTACTCGCCTTGGCATACATCAGTATTTCCCTTTGAAGTCCAAGGTCTTAATACCCACAGCCTGGCTACGTGTATCTTCTGCAAGGGCTATCCAAGAGCTGGAAACAGCTGCATTCATCCTTTACAATGAGCGCTATCCCTCACCTGGAATTATATTTCCTCTCTATAAACCGCAGAAATGAGTTTCTAAGTGTATTTCCCCGAGCCGTGCACACAAGACTTGTCACCCAATACGTTTATGTGATTCCAGCACTTTTTAGAATTAGCCTGATTTAACACAGTAATGAAGGACTTAAGAAGTTCGTTTTTTTTGCTGCCAAAGTCAACTAATTTCTGCGGTTTTGCCAGATGTTTAAAACAATGAGGTTTAATGAATCTTTTAATTTATAAATATTATAAAAATGTTGGATAAACTATGCTACCGAGTCATAGTCTGGATCTGTAGCAGAGACTGGCCAGCATTCCCAGGTAGTGCAAGCTACTTTGTAGAATTGTTATTAAGGGTTAATGGGGTATGGTGTGCACTACAGACTGCCCTAGGGACCAGCAGACACTTTACTGGATTGCCTGGCTCTATGTATTATCTCTGCGTAATGTTATATCTACTGCATATAAGTTATTATCACCTATAATATATGAGCAAAGATGCGTTATACACACACACATATATATATATATATATACTTATTCTGAACTACACCAATTAATAAAATTGTAATTAAAACAAAAAACAATTGAATAATTTACTTTGGAAAAATTGGCTGGGTTGAGATCCTAAAAGGCCGTAGAATGGCCCACTAAATTCACAGTATATGGGACCCAACAATACGTGCGGAGGCCAGTTATAAGCCCCCACCCATGCATATACACTCATATGCACATTTGGCCAGGCTTTAGCCAGTAGCCAAGTTTACCTTGTTCCCGATCACCACTTGCACCAGATCCGGACTGGTCATCTGGAAGACTTTTGGGGTGAGAAGCAATGATGACGGCTGCCATTGTGAAAAAAAAAAAAACACCCTCTTGTGTACTGGTCCTTTAAAATGTAATGGATCGTAAAACGTGATTTGCAGAGTAGTTTATTTTAACAAAGTACGGGGGGAAAAAACATTGCCTGCTTTTCAACCGCACGCCCTGGAAAGAACACATTTACATGACAAGAAGAAGAAGCTGTGTAATCGCATCCAACAAATGATCTCATTTTGACCCTCGCACCAACTTTCCGATTAAGCACAAACAGGCACATTTTCAGATATTGATTCCAACTAATGTCTGATCCTAACAGGCATGATCTTATCGAGGCCCGAGTATAACAGAAGGAGTGTCACTGTTTAACAGAATAGTTCTGGATAAGATCACAATCTCCTTTGTGTGCGATATTATCATACAGCTACTATAGTAAAAAGAAGTCATTATCATCAATGTATATTGGTAATTGAAGCTCTTTCTAAATAAATTGGAGTGTGACAATCCTTATTTTATTTAACTGCCTTAGCGAGGGCAAACATCTAGTACTGATTATTCCAGATAAGAAATGTGCCTAAAAAAAATAAGGTGAAAAAAGGAGTTTCTTTGTACGTATATATTCCCAATCAAAACTTGGGAAACGCTTAACATTTTCCATATAAACCAAAGACAAAAATAATTACCTTATTCAAATAAAATTAATGTAAGTAATGGCACACCCTAAGCTATAGGCAGCCTATATGGAAAATCTGAGTGTCTTGCTACCCAATTCATATACATTAGAGTCTAATAAGGTTATTTACATGTACATATTTACCAACAGTCCTGAATTTGCCGTGACAGTCCTAAAAATCATGCTAATGACAAAGAAATACAAAATGCCCTATTAATAAAAAAATCTGAGTAGTACGTCCCTATGAGAAGTTTTGAGCTGTGAATTCACAATGATCTAATCAGACAATGCCCACAGGTAAAAAATACATTCCGTGAGGAGAAGGTAACAGGACATCATGTTTTTGTCCACCTATTGCCGGCATGTTATTACAAGAAGTCACCTATCCTCATTTCGCCAAAGGTTTACCAATGCCTGCATTACGTCATCTTGTGAAAAAGAAACATTGTAGACTAGCATGTATATTCTTATCATCATTAGAATTGTGTGTTCAAATTCGTACAAATCTTAATTTTACCAAAATGTATCAATTTATATGAATGTCCGAAAAAGTGGAGGGACCCCAACAAATATAACAAACCAAAATGAAGCAGAGAGCTCAGAATTTTCGTTGTTTTTTAACTCTCTCACGCTCTTTTTCCTAATGTCTCCCTAGCTTCTCCATTGACCACATGTCCCTTGTCTCCTCTCCTCCGTTCTTTTGCCTCTTCTTGTTCTTCTATCTTATTTCTACGTCTGCTTCTCCACCTGTCTTCTTTCTTTGTCTGTTTTTCTGTGAACCAGGCCTCCCAGGGCTCTTCTACCCTTTTGCAGAAGTACTCCAAGAGGCCAGAATCATGCAGACAGATTAGCGAAGAAAGAGAGGTGCAGAAACGCTTCTCTTTCTCCTTGAATCCATCTTCATTATTCTAGCATCTCAGAGTACTTCTGTAAAAGGGCGGAGCCATGGAGAAAGCCTTTTGCAGAAGTGCTTCTGGAGTCCTGGTTCACAGAGAAGTAGAGGAAGAAAGAAGACACAGGGAGAAGGGGGTGAAGAAAGGAGACAGAAGAACAAGAAAAGGCAAGATAATAAACAAAGCCACAAGGAAACAGGGACACTGAAGCAGTCAGAGAGTGTGAATGAGAGTGTGAAACAGAGAGGGAGAGAGTGAATGAGCGCCACAACAAATTTCATTTCCAAATGAAATTCCAAATGCGTCTGAACCGAAAAGGCAGGAAACACAATGTGTTGTTCCAAAATAAATGGGCCACAAAAGAAACAAAAAATCTGTCTATTAAGTCTAATGATTATAATTTAAAGATTAATATTAAGTAGTGCATAACACAGCGATTTGGAAGAAAGGTAAGGAGGGCAGGAGTAAAAAGGGTAAGTAAGGTACCTGCAGTATATATTAATGATAAAAAATCTTTGAGATTGACATGGTATTTTACTTCTGTATTATCCATGCACCTATACACATGTATAATACAAATAAAACAGTAAGGTAGACATTCATAAAATATATATTGTTTTCATTTATCCTGACACAGGAATTGTAAATTTTACTATAATGTAATGCACCGTACTCAAATAATGAATATTTCTACTTTTATATCTGAAACACTGAAACGTTGGACTACTTGAACTAACTGACTGTGCTAGTAATGGGACGATAGCTGACACTTTCCTTGCACACTATTTCCAGCGCCATTCATCTACATTGTGTTATCGAACTATAATAATGGGAGAAAACTACCAAGGCAGGAACGTGTATTTCACTTCCTTCACAAGTATCTCTATTTCCCCTTTTGTTTGACTATATTCATTAACCATATAGAGGTCCATCAAGAAGAAATAAATTATTAAATACATACCGCATTCTATACATATTATATTATAATAAAGAAATAAATATATTAATTTATTTAAGTTTAAATATATTATTTAAATATAAATAGTAATGATTAAGGAGAATTGTTAGGGAGTCTGAATCACATGTGAATATATATATAGTTGTGAGCACAGAGACAGCGTTAAGTCCTTCACATCGTATTGTTCTGACATAAGAGACTGGAATTAGAAACATGTTCTCTATCACGATGTTTTCCTCTTATAGTGTTCTAAAGGCCAAGTTAGATCAATGATACAGGGGTTTACTCTTTCCACAGAACTAGATAAACTTGGCAGGACTTGTCTATTCATATGGAGAAATACCAACCGCATGAGCGTCTTTCTATTTAAAGCACATTATAAAAAAAAAGGGGGGAAAGTGAAAAAAATATATAGGAGAAAGTGTGCTGATATTAACCTCATCATGTATGGTTAAAAAGCCCCTTCTATAGCGCTGTTTCTTTTTTCTTCCCTGCATCTAATCACAGTATTACTATCACATCGCTTACAATAGCCCATTGAAGTATTCAGAACTTATTCCCGGTGGTTTGCTCGTAGATCAAAGGAAACATGTGTAAAGCCACCCCAACATCCCATAGCGTTATGTTAAACAAAAACAAGTTACACTATGGCCGTGATACAAAGAAGGAAGGTAAATACAAAGGGCCATTTATCTGAGGCTGACTGTAAAGGGGAAGTATTGAGTTACAGAACTTCCACAAAGTTTTCCATGTGTTTAGAGCCTTTGATTCATTCTTAGGTACCTAGGAAATGTATGCATTCCAGATCGTACCGTAAGCCAAGGTGATAATTCTGCTTCGGTATTTTATATGGAAGTCTTCAGAGCTTGTGGAAGCCTGACTGCTATTAAATCAAATATTAAAGAGGAATTGCTACTATTGTTTTCTTACTAGATTAAAAATACATTTTCAAATATTGCGCCATTTTTTTAACACAGTTCTAGTTTTTGCGTATTATAATATTTTGAGACAGTAGCATATTAGAAATGTATATGAATTCTGTTATCTGAGCCCAATCTACTAGACAAACCCCTTTACTCCTTTTTATACTGCCTGTGGGAATTCATAGAACGGCTCAGTCTTAATCACCTGGCTGACCAAAAATGACGAAAGAAAGTCAATAGAGGAACTGACTTTATTAGCATTGCCATAAAGCATCAGTGTGGTGTATTAGCTGGGAAGGTCATACAAATTATCATAGGACTGACAACAATCACAGCCTCCAGGTCTGCAAATAAAGACTGTTTATTGGAAGAAAATGAGGTAACACCAGGTTTTTGTCAATGTTAATCTACATTATTGTAAATAGCACTGTATATTAGGCTCAAGGAGAAAAATATTTTTGTTCCCAGAACTTCCCATTTAAATACAGACTTACGAGATACATTGAAATGTTCTTGATTGCCTCCATATTGACAACACAGCAATAAGTGGAGAAGAAAGTAGTATAAAAAACCATATTTCTAGGGGTCAAGCATCAACTTTGGATGGGACAAATTATACCCAACGATGCAAGGGACGGTCATACCTAAGTAACCCTACGTTTTTCTGGGCTCTCATAATTATAAGACTACAGGCAATACGTTGTGGTGGGTCATCATGCCATTAAAGGTCAATGAAATTAAACATTGTATTTCTTAAAATCTGGTTCTCATGCCGTGTCTACTTGAACATGGTATAATAATGGACAGTCAATTAAACATGTTACTCGTCATTCGTTATCTCTATCTTTCATTTCCATTAAACTATAAGCTGGTTTTGTTTTCTGGAGACCTTTGTAGTTATTAACATCAGCATCCCCTGAATTATATAAGATTGAACGTCGAGACCAATCTTCGCGATCTAGCAGCTTGGAGTAAGGAGCTTTTCTAACTAAAATCTTCAAAAATGTCATTTGTTAAGAGGTCTCACATCTGAAAAGTCATTTCAACATACAAGACCGAGGATTAGTATATAAAAGAGCTATTAAACATTAAGAACTGATTGGATGATGCGTTCCCGTGACCCCTAAAACGAACATGATGCAATCGGAGGAAATGAAGGGTATTGGGTCCATTATCCTCATACCGGGCTTCACAGCCACCGAATGCTAATATCAGACTAATATAAAACCAGATCAGACATTTGCATAGCTGTTAGTTAAGAACGATTAAGATATCAAAAGCTTTTTGATCTTTATGCTTGAAATTAATAACATACTTCTCACCGTTTCCAGATTATTAATGCTAGAACCTGATATCTAAAATTAAGCTTAACAAAATCACATTAAACATTGTTTTCTTCACGTTCAAAAGGCAGCCCTGTTCTGATGCTAACACACCCGGAGACTACGGGGCAAATCCAGTTAGGGCAAATTTCCATGACCGTAATCGTAGGTAGATAACATATACAGTTTAAAAGCATGCCCTTTTTTGCAATTCTGGAGTAATCACCATGGAAACCAAAGGAATGCTCCTGCTAATTGCTCCATATTGATCGCTCTGCGCTGGTATAGCTATTGACGAATATGGCCTTATGTCTTACGGGATAAAGATACTCAGCTGTTGCATAGAAGACCCCTCTTATCCTCATATTTTTACTAAACATTTGGCTTTTATGGTCCTGCTTGTAATAAGAAAGAGGTATTTGCTCTGCACCATCCTTTGAGAGTAAAGAGTCGAAAAATACATAAATGCCACAAGAAATATAAATGACAGAAAACAGTTACGCACAAAAACTGTGTTTGTGTTAATATAGATTAGCGTACATGGCATCAACATACCAAAGTGTTGCTATCATTAGTCAGATCCATCTTGCCAGCAAATGGACCCCATGTCGTTCCAACAGGAAGCTGCTGTCGGCTCTGAATCTTGGGTTCGCCGTCTTTCTGGAAAACTTTCAACTCCCCTGCAGAGAAAGAAAACAAGACTTGCTGAATAGTCTCACTAATGGCATAGCAACGGCCGCATCAAACCCCGCGTTCTACAGCCACTTATACCGCGCAGGTCCATGGCATTACAATAAATGGCGCCGCTGCACCTGTTCCACTGAGCTTAACACTAATTGCGACATTAGAAACTTCTTGTGATCCTTGATCCCTTGCCAGGAATCATTTTTTAAATCAAGTAACATTTTATCTCACTCGTAACTTTTCACGGGAACGCTCCATTGTCATGGGACACAAGCGCAGGAACTGATTGGCTTTTGCCGTTGAAAAAAAACATATAAAAGTTTCTGTGTTGTTTTTGTGTTAGAAAATCTTTGCTTAACTTGAGTTTTAATTAATATTTTGTGTAACAGAACCTTAAATTACACTTGCTTGAACAAGTTTCATTTGAAAAAAAAATAAAAAAAAGACATATCGTATCCAAATTTACACCTAAATTACAAAATGGTCGGGTGTTCAGTTTTTTTTAAATATTTAGCTACTTAAATGTTGTTTTTTCGATTTCTAGCAGGGAGACGACTTGGGTGAAGACTTTTTTAGAGATGTTATAGGATATCCATGTCTTTCCATGAGCACTACAAGTGCACTACGCAGTGCTACGCAGTGCTGAGTGACAGCCTGGATTGAGGTGACGTGGTACCTTTTCAATCAGAAATTCAACACCCTCCCAATGCAGACATTCCCCCAAGACACTAAAAACCAATAAAGATACCACCGATTTGTAGATGTAATAAAAAGCCCCACTGGGCTCTCCTAGACATATGACAAACCCACGGGCCAGATAAGGGTTTCAAGCAGATACAAAAATGGGCAGACTAGATGGGCCAAATCATTCTGATGAGCTGTCGCTGCCAATTCTATGGCCAAAAATTATTTCATATATAAATCAAGAAAGGAAAAAAAACCAGGGATACGTCATTTTTTCTAAAATCAATTCCATTCATTGTTTAAAGTCTGAAAGAAAGTAATATTTTATGGAAAACCAACTGTGTACGGAGGAGATTAAACCACCTAATAAAAGACAAGAGACTTGATAACATGAGTGGCTGACATCATTCAAAGCTCAGTTATCTCTTCTATTCCCGTCTCCTTGTTCTTTGGGTACAAGTAAGCAAATGTGATTTCATCAGTGAAATGTCCAAACTTACATGTGTGATTCTCCGTAGTTTATAATTTGGCTGGGGTAAGTTTACGTTACAGGGTATTGTTTGCCTAATTATCCTGGTGATTATCTGTTCATGTCAGCTTAGGATATGATCACAACCGAGCGCTGCATTTTTCTGTAGTGACTGCATGCATTGGCAGATATCAGTCTGTCTCTTAGAAAATGGGTTTGTGTCTCGGTGCTTAGCAGACACTACTCATCCATTGTGACGTTTCGTCAAGAAAAGGGAAAAAAAAAAGCCCAACGCTTTATTTATGTATGACTGTAGGTAAAATGGGTGAGGTTTTGGAAGAAATGGACCATGAATAAGAACATGGACTGAGCCTCCAAACCTCTGGCGTAATGAGCTGTGACCTCTGCGACTCTGCTTTCCCTAGCGAGTGCTGATGTCTCCGGAACAACCCATACAGTTTATTGGGGTTCTCTCCTACAACTCTCCGCTGAGTACACGTCACATTACAGACGGTTGGTTGCGTTTGAAGTATTTCAGTTGTCTTTTTAATGTAACTCAGCTTGAGATACTTAATTTACATTAGTGATGACCCAAAAATAATTTTGTAGCATTTATCGAAAGTCAGCCCTGTTAATAATCAATGTAAGCCAATAAGTAAACCTCACACCAGGAAAAAACATTTAATTCTATATTCACCTGGACACAAACTGGCTTAGTGGCCAGTTTGGGCTGGCGGCCAATATGGCCACATACCAGTGGTGGGATTCAGCCGGTTCACGCGAACCGTTTCTTAAAAAATGATCAGTTCGAGCGAACCGTTTCTTAATGACCCTATTATAGGCCGCACTTTCCCCCCACTTAAAGTGGTTGTGCACCCAATAATTGGGTTAGAAAAGTAATGCGCAGCCACATGTATCCAACCAGTGACCACACATATATCATTTGGTGGCTGCTGGCCTTAAAGTGCCAGGGGACCTTAATTATCCCCAGTCTGGCCCTGGACACAAACAATGCAAGACAGAGATGGGAATTGGTTAATGCAGCTTTGGCCTAGGCCACGATATGCCACTGCTCAATGCACACTTACAGTGCAGGATTTAGTAATTGAGATCTACATAAAATCACTGGTGTGACCAACGGACTGGGTTGGGAACCACTGGCCTACATGACGAAACAAAATATTATAAAGAAAACTAGTGGGTACTTTTTAACCATAGAAATTGTGGATTTGAAATAGTATTTTAGAGTTTAATACTAACCTTCGGGGAACTTCCAGTTCTAATGTTATTTTACAGAACTACAGTAATGGTAATACATTTTTAATGATTGTTAGGTTCCATGAGATAAAGAAATGGAAACAGTAAATAATAAACAGAAAGTATAGTGTTAAGTAATCATTTTTACCTCTCCTTTGTACATTCTGGTTACTAATATCATATCATAAAGAATAAAATACTTTTCAATTTCATCTTGTGCAACAGTAAAACTGATGTTTTTACATACAAAAAAGCGACAGGGCCTGTGGACATGACAGATTTATCCGATAGTGCTGGAATCATGAAAATCTTTGAAAACCTTTATAAAATATAATTCAGTTTTCCTTTCTGACAGTGACATTTTTCATTTGAAAAGGGTTCAGCCTCCGTCATACAGTGACTTCTTATCTCTACCTGTGGATTTACAAGCGTCCTCTCTTTAAATGGGTTAAGAAGTAGAAACTTTAGAGCAGATAGTCCCAGATACGCACCGAGAAAAATAAATTTAAAGTACAAACTATATAACAAACAACAACAACCTGGTTTGATAAAATAAGGCTAAGCTATAAATATGTGACTGTACAGAGATTGCAAATGCATTTTTGCGAACCAATGAATATTGCAAATGGGTAGATATGAAAATACTGATTCTTTGCACCAATATGAAAAGATGTTCAGAAGACAGGGTTCAAGGAGCTTTGTCCAGGCCCAGTTCATTCCTCAAGGGCATGTGTGTCCAACGGCATGTGTGCTTATGTTTAACTTGCTTCGACAAAAACCTTTGTTTCGAATAATTTGAGTTCTACAACTTCAAAGCTTACATAGAGGAAGAGGGGAGATGCTGAGATGGAGGTGGGGAGATACTGACATGAAGGTAGGCAGAGAGAGAAGGGGATTAGATGGAGTTCAGCAAAGAGACGAGATGGCGAAGATCGAGGGAAGATCGAGGGATAGTTGAGATGGGGCAGGTGTTGAACGACTAAGGATAGATTTCTATTTCCTTCAGTTTAAGGCTCATGTGAGGACCTGGCAGGGTAATGATTTAAGAACCTGTGGACTTTGGGGGGGGACAGGCTTTTCCTAGGGCCCCAATAATAACAGAGATAGCCCTGTCAGGAACCCTGCTCTAACATAAACATCTTATACATCTATCTAGATAGGACAATGTTTGAAAAGAGCACTTGGATGTATCCACTGCTCTAATTAATTAGTGGTCAAAGATAGCACTGTTAGTATTGCCGGCGGCTTATCTTATTATGTTGGTTTTGCAAACTTTAGATTCTGTTATTAATCAAAGACTTATGATAGCTATTAAACACAAAAAAAAACAATGACTCGTTACATTGCACAGAATCACATCTGTTAAGATACAATTTCGCCCTAATGTATGCAGTGACCAGATTGCAGATAACCCATTCGTGATCAAAAATCTCTTCAAGCTTTCCCTATCTATGTGTTTGGAGCAAATGTCTGCTGCTAGTAAAACAGCTTGATATATTGATTTTAAATACAAGTAATACAATTGCGATCATTATAGTGTATACGTTTCTGGCAGGGTCATAACACAGTTATTTGTTATTTAATGCAATAAATGTATAATTATAACATGAGTGTCCTGGTGGACAAAGGTCATGTCGATGGGTCTCCTGCTCCACTGTCCAAAAATGCTTTCATGGGGAGGATATCTCAAGTCCTGTCAGGGTATATAGTGAAAGCTCTAGTTCTCGGCAGGTATTAGAAATAAACAAAGGTCCTTGAACTTGTTAATATACAAGGTTACTCAGGCCCAACAGATGTTAGTGATGTCAACCGTTTCCATTAAATACGGTACTTCATTACAACATTGGGGAAAAAATGAGTAGCTATTATTATCCATTAATTTTTCTGATAAAACTAGCCCTCCAAGTGCAAAAAAGTGACAGCAACATTGGTGAGTGTTTCGGAACATACAGATAAGTAAAGCCATCTCGGGAATACAGCAGGCAATGCTGCATGATCCTGGCTTAGTAGGATAGCTGGTGGGCAGAAGAAGCCAGGCTGTCATGGCTTGGCAGTGGCACTAAAGCTGTCAGCTGCGTCAGGGCTGCCGAAGGCTGCGTATAAGTAATTAAAACGTCTGGAAAGCAAAGCTACTTTAAGAAAAAAGAAAGACATTGAACAATGCTAAATACAGTGATTGCAGAGCTCAGGTAAGATTCCCAATGGCACTCGGCAGGGTACCAAACTTACAGCCTCATACCTAATACCTTTTTGCAAGATGTGAAGGGTGCAGCAGGTATGCGTAGCCTTATACTTATTGACGTGGCTTTCACCCAACATTGGCAGTAGCTTATTTTGCCTTATCACAAGTGTCAGTGGCAATATTTAAATAACACAACAGGTTTTAGAAGTTTAAATATCACTAGTTAAAAAAAAACCAAGGAACTGGCTTTAATAAGTACATTTTATAAAGACTCACTATTAAGAATTAGCTATTATAGGTTATCAATCCGGGGCCAGGGGCCAGGAGCCACAAGATGAGAGGCACACTTGAACCGCACAGCAGCAATGTCCTGGTGGACCCTTTGATTTCCAGAAGTAGATCTGATGTCACCGTGAGGCAGGATCTCCGATCCTACCCCAGGCACCAGCAGCCCTTCTTATATACATTAATTACCTGTAGAGATGCGCTAGACTATAGGACTCTTAACTTGGGAAATTACACTTAGTCAATTATTGAATGAGTAACATCTATTCACAGCACCACCGTGACCCCGGATCTGAGCTTCACAGCTACTGTGCTCGAAAAATGCATGCAAATAAATTGGAAATTTGGTAAATGCCCAAAGGCATGTGTAGTACAATGTAATTTGTTTCTTTACCATCTATGTAAAATAAGACAAATAGAAAAATAAAATAAAATGCACTGCGTGTTATCTAAAGTAAAGGTAGCATCTGCACGTTAGATAAATGATTCTGTTTATGCTGCTTTTATGCCTCTTGAAACAATGTACAGTTAGTTCAACAAAATATATTATTACTCTCATTTGGCAGAGTTAGGCTGACTTATTGGAAAGCCTTTTTTCAATTTTACTACCTCGATGCTCAAGCCTCAGACAGAAAACACACTAAAGTATGCTTTGAAACATAAACTTGAAATATGACATTTTCTAGTCAAGTACGCCGGTCAAACCCTGATAAATCAGGCTGGCCAAGTAGTGATCTTATCCTTTCTGACTCTCAAATAAATCCAGCCTTGTAAGTTCATGTTGTTGGAAGTTGTCACTAAATGAAATTGTGACCTTATCCGATGTGTGAACTTATCCCGCAGACAGCCACATTTATTGTAAAGATTACAGAATGGGGAAAAAAAATACTATGGATAATTGTGATCTCACCCATTTGCAATGGTAACGGATGACAAATTTGTGATGTTTCATTAATGATGTTCGGCTCATCGGTAACCATTCAGAGGAGGAATGTCCATGACAGGTTAGAGAGGGTCTGTATTAAAAAAAAAGTATGAAATGGGTTGAGTATCCGTTTTTTTACAAAATGCTTGGGACTAGAAGTATTTCGGATAGGGGATAATTTTGGTAATAGTAGTGGATCGAAAGATAGAATTCCCTTCAAGGATCTGTATTAAAAAAATATTAATTGTACTCTCTAGTGTGATGAGAAAAACCCATTAGCAGATCTCACATTATATTATATCATCCAAAAGTGTAAGAACCCTTTGGAAGCTTTCTCAGTTTCTATGGCAACAATTTGTCACGTGACAATAAAATGTTCCTGGCAAAAATTATGAGTAAGAGAAAAATATTACATTTTGCTTTAAAGAGTTAATTCTAGGAAGGATTTCGGCATTTAATAGCAATCAGGTGAAACAGCGTCTTCGACACAAAGGGTGTTGATGCAAAGGCTTATAATTTATATTGTGTATAACATAGAAACCCAGGTTCTGGGTGCCCAACATCCAATATCCTTTTCTTTTAGAATTTTTCCATAGCCTGGCATTTAAAACTTACAACTCACTTAAAAAAATAAAAAAAAAGAATACTAGTTATATGTTGCACAATCCTTTTTTTTGCACCAGCTCCCAAATTTGTCCTTTGCATCTTTATTCTTCTTCTTGCCTCGTCTTTTCTCGCACAAATGCACATGATACTGAAATGCCAGGGACTTGGCAAGAGCAGGTTGATGATATGACTGAAGAGGGTTTTGCTGATAAGATCATCATCTGCTGCAGGACTCAAGGGCTTGATTCTTTCCTCGGAAGAGGTGCAGCCACCCCTGATAAATGTCCCTTTGTGTGAAGATCTCTTCTGATACATGCAAAAACATTTTGTCCTCCCATCTGTTGGTTTTGTTATATGTTCAGGATAAATATCACACAGTCCAATGCTTTTTTTGTGAAGAGCATCTCAAAAAGCCACTAAAAATGCTATGGGTATAAATTGCACACCGTGTTCTTACTATTTTAATGAGTATTTGAATGAATTGACAAACTGAACTAGAAGTGGGGCAAGGCTTAACCTATAATATCCCTAAGTTTGTTTTGGGAGACCAATCATTTTGCAGGGTAACAAGAGGAAAATAGGGTAATTAAGTGAACAAGAGAATGCCTGGGAACCTGTCCATCATGCCCAGGCTCCATTCATTACTGCCTACTCCATGTCTACCACCGCCAACTTCTACCCTAACCAAGCCTGCCTCCTGATCCCAGCCATCCCAGGTATTGATTGAGAGAACAGAACAGGTGGAAACTTGAGCTGGATATGCATACAGTATTTGGTACCTAGACAGGCATACCTGGGGACGTTTGGGGGTGGCTTTACTGCTTTTCAAGTTCCTAAGTTGATTGACAAGCCAGGGATGGTTCTTCTAAACCAGAAGGGACTAATTGTAGATTCTCAGGGCTATAATAACACAAGGGGCAGAGCTGAATGGGGAAAAGGTATGGCTAATCCCTGTCCCGACATCAAAAGGCTGCTCTAGGAGCCGGAGAGTCAGCGGTCTGAAGAGTTATCAGCTCTGTAAGAGAACTGTTCCCCAGACCTCCATTTCTGTTCTATACTACTTGCTATGTCCTGTTCAACCCTCGCACAGCGCTGTGGAAAATGATGGTGCTATATAAATCAATAAATAATAGCGATCATAATTAAAACATTTGTATTTCACTTGGTAATTTGGTCTTTCAATCGTAATGAGCACTTTATAAAGAAACGGAAAATATTGCTTACTATAACAACGCTGCAATATCTTACTTAATGTGAATGCACATATTTAATTACATAAATCACCTAAATAAATTGTGTAAAAAAAAAATCACGCATCGGATTCCAGTTGAACAGGTTAAACAAATTGCACACACACCTGAAAATCCCTTGGCACATAATAAAATCTTGGCTATCTCACCAATCTCTGAATGGCCTCTAAATTATCGACAGGTCAACTACTTTCTTACAAGTAACCAGCAGAAATAATCTATTGCCGACTATACGCTCGCAATAAAAAAATTAATCTGCTCTGAAATATTTTTCTGCCAAACTCTAAGTAGCACCGCGGTGAAGATTAATGATCTACCTCTGTGTAGCTAAACAGATTTGATTCCTGATGGTAAATCTTGAAGTTCAATAAAAATAAGGTTGTTCAAACTCGGTTCTTTTGTAGTAATGAACATTAAAAAAGAAAAGAACATAAATTGGAATGCTAAAAACGTTCTTCTTTTGAAAATAATAATTTGTTCTGGTGGGAAGGGGGTTGTTTAAGTAGGTATGATATTTTAAAGATACAGCCCTGGTTGCCTCTGTTGACCCCAGGTAGAGGATTCCTGAGACCTGACCAAACTCATACTCGCATCTGGAGATCCAAATACTCCAGAGGTATTATAATATGATTACTAAGTATTATTAAATAATAATAATAATAAGCAAATAAATAATACAATCATAGAATAATAGATTGTATTTTCTTATATTTCTATTTTTGGACAAATTATCTTCCGCTTTTGGACAGTCATTTCAAATACACACAACAGCCTTCCGATGCCCTACCATTTCTTTGTGTGTAGAACGCTTGGCGAGACACCTGAGCCTCTTTTGCTTTTGGCACACTAGACATTCAGGCAGTTTAACAAGCGCAGAAAGGTTCCGGAGGGATCAGAATGCAGTTAAAGCATGCGCGACATCATGTGTACATGCACAGAACATCCACCAGTTCTCGCTAATACAAGTCAGGAGACAGGTTTTCTAAGCAAAACACGGATTGTGTCTAAAAACAATGCCTTACAAAGTGTATGTGTTACCAACACCTAACAAATGTTATGTTGGATGGACAATCGTGATTACTGCTACCAGCAATACGTTCCGCCCATGCATTATGCCAGTAGGACAACATTTCTGCCCCAACAATTTGAATAGGATGAGGCATACTTGCCTTTCGAATGCTAAATGCCCAAACCCTTTCCCGAAATAACTCTTCAATCGTGTAAAATCATTAATATCTTTTGCTGGGAAGTTGGAAGTGGAACATCACCTTTAAAAGACCACGCAAAACTCTTACGAGCATGAATTATGCAGTAAATGACTCATATACAGCATGTTGTACAGTATATGTCTAAAAAGGGTGTGATATTTCAGCGATTAAGAACATCCCTATAGTATACTTCATAAAGTCACTCGAATGACAGATGCAGAATAGCTATTTCACTAGCTCTTGGTATTCAGCACCTTTGCCAGTTCTGCCAATAAATTATCAGAGCTAAATTATAATCAACTGATTGAATAATGCATACACCTGGAATTTAAAAATGCATTTTTTTGGACATTGTAACCAAACGTTATGAAAACGATGCATCTATACAGAAATCTTACAGAACATTCAGATAGGAGTCAGGACTGAAAATAAGAATTTCAACGTATGGTGAAAAATACTGTATTCCTGTAAACGGTTCCAATTGAGAAAAAAAGAAGAAGAAAATATGATAGAAAATGCTACAGTTGAAGGAGAAATGTCACAGCAGTTTGATAAGGGAGCGATGAACTTTTTTCCCCTGGTGAGATTATCAAGGAGAAGTGAACAAAATACATCATTTATAACCCGGAGTTCCAGCATTATCTCTGGGTGAGACACTTGTTTTAAAACACACAGGACCTTTTTTCTCCAGGACTAAAGCTCTCTGTGAGGCTCAGGCTTCTTTTTCAATCATGAAAGAAAGTTGACACAAACGCAGCCAAAGTTTCCAGGCAACCACGCAATGGGTGGCAAGAAGGCCATTTGTCTACCCTCCAGGTCACCGTAAGCTCAAACGTACAGAAGGAACCGATGAACAGCGTTAGTCTCTTTGATCTCTGATAATATCTTACATCGGCAAAAAGGAATACTAAACATTCTATGCTAAACAGGCGTCAGGCTTGCTTCACGGTAACTCAAATTATCCTGGAATTTAAATACATTCTACGTATAAGAATACAAGTTTAATCATATACTGAAATGTACATGGGTTTTGCATTTTTTTGGTCTTGGTAGTATGACTTCTGATCAGCTTCCTTCAGCCACATTGTCGGCTGGATAATACTCAGCATGGCCTTCATCGTGATCCAGGGGATTCTTTACCCACAAGTTAATTATATCACTATTTATACCCTGCATCTTACTGTCCAGGTTCATAAAAAACTTTAGAAAAGTCAAAAAAAAAATGTGCATGACAAATATAGACAGATCTCTTACGGTTTGATATAAGTTAGGATGTTTGTTATATTTAAGTCCACCTTTATGATTTATTTAATCTGTGTGGACCAGCCTTGCCATATGAGCATAATAGGCAAATAACGGTTTCCTTCCTATATTAAGATGGAGATATAGTTTGCCCTGTGTGCTACCCTTGGACTGGTACTTAAGGACTACCTGCTGAGATGACACTTTGGTCCACAGAGAAGCCACACTAGAACAGATCAACAAAAAGAAAACGGACTTCCCTGAGAATCCCTTTACATATCTAATTAACCACGAATGCTGAGGTTTGAAGAGCTCTGATACCTTAAAACCATGGACATTTTGTGAAACATTGATGCTGGAGAATGCTAGAAATGTCCTAGGAAACTAAGAAGAGCCAGTCAATAGAAGAATGATACATCAACACATCTATTCAAGAAAGCCTGGTTTGTTATATACTGTACATACATATATATATATATATATATATATATATATATATATACACACACACAGTATGCAATGTCCGGCCATAGAATAAATAAACGATGAAGGTAAGACTAAGATTACAACAACTTCCAGCCCATATTTTTAGTACGGAACATGATAAGTATAGAACAGCTAATTATAATTAATTATAACTAATTACAATATTATCATATGACATCTATGCTAATGTTCGGTGAGATCAGGGCTAATTTAAAAACATATTTAATGATAAAATGTTCTTAAAATGAATTTGGCAAATTGACTACCCTTCCGTTCATTATTTGTGCGCTTTTAACATGTTTTATTTATATGGTGGCTATTTTTTAGACATTATGTTTCCATTAATGTACGGTATTTAAAATGAATTAGAAGCAAATATTCTGTTCTAAATGCCTGTACTATTTTGCATTTTAACCAGAATTCATTGTTCCTCTATCAAGAATTTTCAATACGGTGGAATCCACAACATAGTCTATATACAAAATGAAGAAAATTTGGTGCTCTACTGAAGCATTTAATTGTGTGTCTCTTGGCGTCGGTGTACCAACATGCTTTGCGACGGTTCTGGCCTCCGTGTGTCACAAGCTCTGTATGTACAACTCAAATCCCAGACGTTTATTAATGAGAGGTATGGACTCTAGTAAATCATGAGATGGTTTAAATCCTGATTAAAATTCCACATCAAGCTTAAGATAGGAGATGGAAAACTTTCATACAATTGGCATACCCGCAATCATAAAAAAGAGCGAAGGCAAGGACCGGTGTACAGCCTTCCAAGCTAATTAACGGCGATGTGAGTATTAGTACCGCTACCAAGCGCTTAACCTTTTGATTGCCAAAGCATTACAATGCCAATTAAAATAGTTTTATAAAACCAAAGTATATTGTAAGTTGCTCATGGAATTTTGCACTCATGCCAGCGCTATGTACTTGTTTCTCAATATTACCCCAAACGCTCTTAAAGCTACTGGCATAACGGGGGGCTCCCCATGGCATCCACAGGCCCCCTGCCCAACACCAGCACCGCCAAACTGCACCCTCTCTCAATTACTTTCCTTATACCACCACCTGCCCATGAAGATTAAAGGGTCACCTGATGTAGATACAAGACTCCAAGTATTAGTGTAAGTGTGTGGAGTCACGCTGTGTACACTTCTATTCAGGGGTCCCATTAAGCAGCACTTTCAGGTAGGAGCTTGGGGGGGTGGTTGGGGGCCTCCACAGTAAATTATGTAAAAAGGGCCACAACATTTATTTATTGTTATGCCACTGCTTGAAGCTTGCCTTTCTGATCACTCCACTCACTGAGATCTGTAAGTTCATCCCTGTGATTCTACACAACCACAAAGGCAGATTCCCAGTGCTCTATCCCAGCATTTCCCAGCTCGGTAAGAGAACTGCGACAGGATGCTAGCTAGTGACCTGAAATTCGAGGAAACGCAACTAACTTGGGAAATAATAAATATCAGTATTAGCTTTACTTCCTGGTGACGGAAGATTGGGAAAAAAATCTTGAAAAGAAGCAGAAATCTACTGTGGATTCTCCGTGGATGCATCCGGCACTGTAACACAGGTTACTGAAATCATTTTTCTTTCTACTCATACAGCTGATTCTAGTCAGTACTGTAGACTTGGCAATAAAATAATTCGCAGTAACATCTGAGTCGTGTCTATTAACACACATAAGGGGCCACTCCAGAAACCTGAGTTTCCTCAAATGATCTCTTGGACGTATCATAAGCCTTCCTCTTCTGATATAGCTTGCCAATGTGTTCTGTTCACTAAACAGTTGCTCATAGATGAGTTAATTATGGGCGATTTACATTGAATTGGTCAATTAAACATAACTTTTTGCAGAAAAAAATCATCAAGGGTGGCCATTCATAATACCTATTTAATATAAAAAGTGACATGTATCCCCTCTAGATTGTTAGCTTGTGAGCAGGACATCTGCAAAATTATTTCATTTTTTTTTCTTTCATAATCAAGAGCTGGAGAATTGTAACATACGTAGCAAACAGGTGTATCCGGAAACCAATATAAACCGCCTTTTTAAATTAGGGACTATGCAGCATGAAATAAAAAATGACCACTGTTAGTTGACAAGGGGGGAGAAGTGATGTACATCATGTCTTAGATCTTAGAAGGTTTGAGTTTTTAATGCACTCAATGTATGATACAGTAAATGGGAGTATGGCATGGGAGAAACAATCCAGTTCTCATCTAAACTTTTTGTTTAGATGAAGGGTGTTTTTTGC
Source organism: Spea multiplicata (assembly GCA_009364415.1). Classification (NCBI taxonomy): domain Eukaryota; kingdom Metazoa; phylum Chordata; class Amphibia; order Anura; family Pelobatidae; genus Spea; species Spea multiplicata. The sequence continues at coordinate 38,464,544 of VKOC01000006.1, forward strand.
TCCTGCTTCGCAAATCATTGTTAGAAACTCTTACACATAACGTCTACACCATAAGCATGGCCATCAAAATCTAGCATGAGACGGTGAACTTGCTCATGAGCTTCAGCCAACTAAATGGCAAAGCTCAACTACACACTCCAGGTAGCAAGTCCAGTTGTCTTGTGTAGCATCCCGAAAAGGAATGATAAGACTTTTTATGGTATAAACTCTGCAGGCCATCTCCGCATAGATAAACAGCATGAAGCAGAGAGAGATATATGCATCTGATGGTTTCCCGCTGGTCAGCTGCATCCACTGACCATCAACATTATTGTCTGGGATTTCACTTCTACCACAGATCCAATGTAGAAGAGTAAGAGAAACTCTTGGTCAACAAGGACTGTTCTAGAGTTGCCCAACCCCACCGGGGCAGGATTGGAGACACAGAGTAGGATGCAAATTATCTAAAAAATATATGATTCAGGGTTGGTGCAAATTGTATATCATGTAGAAATTCCTCTGGACTAACAAGTAAAAACCTGGAAAAAAATGGAGCAGCAATTCCGGAAGGTCTTGATCGTCCCTTTAAATATAATGACAATTTATATATATTGCACATCCCTTAAACTGACATTTTATTCTACACACCAGAAATAGCTTATAAGTGCTGAATTTCCCAAACGCTAAAGAACACAGTACTTTAGAGCTCTGCTTATTCAGGAGTATTATGTTCCGCAGTCCAGTTCATTTCTTTGTCCCACCACAAGCCTATTACTTTAGATTTTTGTGAGGCCCTAATTATGTTTGTGCCTAAAATTGTCTGGGATTTTCATCTATTTTGCGTGTATGCTCTGGAAATTAGAGTAGGATAGGACGCAGCATTTTGGTCCCGTGCATGGGTAGCCCTGTTTCCTAAACATGAACAAATCCACATTTTGTCTCCTATAAAGAGAAGGAAATGGAAATCTCTGTCTATAGATGACAGGTACATTTTTACATTTGTTTAAATGTCCCGAAAGCTTTTATATGTATGTTTTTTTTATATATATGTTTTAAATGTATATGCATTTATACTGTACGTGCCTTAGAGCTGTTTATCTTACTTTTACATTATATTATATATAAATATTCTAACCTAATTATGACTTCACTTATACCATAAAATATTTAAAAATCCACATCAAATGACTACCATCCCTATGCATGGAAATTTCCCTTGATACAAATTAGGAAGCCATCGTTAACAGTCTAAACTTGCATCATTAAGAATTTTAATGAATCACATGGGAGCAATTACAGTTACCAGTTTTTAAAATGCAAACTTTACAGCTCTCTCTATATATATGCAACGCTTTGGGGGGAAAGTCTTCCTTAAAAACCAAGATCAAGCCTTTAAGCACTAGAGAGTTGCCTTTATTGGCATGTACAGGGTTAAAGGCTGGCATTATGACACCACTATACCATTTCAGTCTATTATGAAGATTTCCCAAAAGGTACCAGGACTTTTTTTTGAGGTTTATCAGCGCTCATTTGAGCCTCTAGCTGGGATTCGGGGGAAGACACTGATGTCCTCCATCTACAACCCTTGCCAGACTGCCCCTAAAGGCAACAGGGTTGTTGACCTAAGACGGGGGCCCTGCTGCTAATCATAATTAAAACAATAACAGAATTTGGCTATTCACACAAGATCAGCATAATGGTCCCAATACGTAAAGGGTTAAAACATTACTAATTACTACATCATGGTATATTTACTGTCTACGCTCACCATATAGACACTTAGGTCTTTTAGGATGACATCTGGGCATTTAAGTGTCACAGGTAATTTAGTCAGTAAGAGAATGTTACGCTTGGCTTTTTTTTTAACAAGAGATGCCTGAAAGTTACCACCAAAGTACTCAAAGTAACGGGATCTTGACCTGGTGTCATCCTTCAAGACATTTTTATTTGGACTCGCTTTGACTGCTCATCAGCATTTCCCTAGAGGTCCTCTGAGTTGACTTTATCCTTGATGCAGATGTGTAGCTTAAGACCCAAATCAGATAAAAACATATTTACATATTCATAAAGCTTCTCGTTCCTGCCGCCGCTCCTATATATATATAGTTCTTTCAGTGTATTTTGTGTGCACACGCACTCCGGTGTTCCGTTCCCTACCGATTTATTCCATAACATGATTTCAATGTAAATGCCGTTCTTCGTATAATCACGCCAGTTCAGGAACTCTTTTTTTTTTTTTTTTTGCTGGGATAGCTTAAATCTAAACACACTCGAGCAGTGGGCTACACTGGAGTAAGATTCCTCGAAAAAGGGAAGAAAAAAAAAAAAAAGTAAAAAAAAAATCCTAACACAACAATACCAATGAAAAAAAAAAATTTGAACAGTTTCCGCAGAAAGATGGTCTGTCTCCAAATCCTTGTGCCCTATCAGACAAATTAAAGCAAATCAAGCATGAAATGAAGCAGAAGAGCCCCGAGATAAGGCTCCTTTAAGTCGTTTACAGATTAGTATAGAGAGAGGTGCATCTGGTTTCTGGCAGGGGAAGAGGCCAGTTTCTCATCTCACAATAGAAGTCTCTGTATAGGATTACCTCTCTTGTCAATGACAAGGGAAAAGGCGCCTGCAAAATGTCTCTAACTAACTTCTTAATGTTCCCATCTACGGGGCCCCTTATTTAAGTATTAACCGTTACATGGACGGAAATAAACGTCGATAAAAATAAATAATATATAGATAAAAAAAAAATGCAAAAATAAACAGAAAAATAAAATAAGATGCCCGCCTGATTTATGAACCGGTTAAGTGCTGATAAAATGGCAGTGGTTTTGCTCACAGCAGATGAGTCCTGCTCTTATCGGGGGGGGGGGGGAGGGGAGGGCTTTGCGCTGCTCAAATCTGCAGATAAGTTTCCAACTGGAATTAGTGACGCAGTCGGACACACTGTGCGGTACTGGTTGGACTGGTACTTGAACAGAAGCTAAAGGATGCTGTTGTGTTATCTGATGGGATGTTGCTGATGTAAAACGAGAGCCAATTTTTAATTGAAATTGGCATCCCTTTGGTGGACTGGAGGCTGGACTGGTTCTTCACTAAAGAGAGCACACAGGATTTACATCTTATCTGTTAGAATGCGGCAGCTACAAATTGGAGGACTTTTATGTGGAATAAGTGAATTTGCTGGTGCTTTGGGTCCCGTTTGTTGCTCTCCGTAGATCTGGCGCGCTTATATCTACCTTGGAAATAAGGACAAAGATTGCTGGTAGAACTGCTGATTCTTCCATTATTGTGATGCGATTTGCTGGTTGAAGCTAAATAATAAACAGACTGGAGCAGAAATCACCTGATCCTTACACAAGATTATGATTGGGGTTTTTTTTTTAACCATTCAAACCCTGGAATGCGCTTTCCTCATAGGGTTAAGCATTTTGTTTTTTTGGGGGTTTTTTTTAAACGCAATGCTTTTCTTATTTTTTCTACAGATAAAATCCTGGTTCATGAGCCACGAAGACATCTCTGGAAAGAAAGGGTTAAATGAAAACACATTTCAATTGCACAGCCAGGCTAGGAGGAATCCATTGGTTATGATCTTCGGATGCAGATGTGTTTGGGTCTATGGAACCGACAGATTGGAAAATCAACCCTTTAAGTGCCAACGTAGCGTTGACATTTCAAGAGCTGTGTACATTGTCAGTGTAGATATTCAGCGCTACGGCTATTGTGCTCCAGGTGTATATCGCTGGCATATCCAAGTTACATAGCTGTGCATCCGCTGTGACATAAGACTTTCCTGTTTAATACAAATTAGATAGTAGACAAGGGTGTGATAGAGATAAGCATATTAATACAATGTTGGCTGGATCTAAAAAAAAAAATAAGTAAATGGATCTCCTGGAACTGATTTGTCGCTCTTTTAACTTAAGCTATATACACACATAGGTCCTACAACACATGTTAAGGTTCCAAGGCAGTTTTTCCCTTTGTGCCAGACTAAGCCTTTACATATTTACAAACTAGGACCTATGCCAATCTTACTTAAAGTCTAATTAAGATTCCATTCAAAAAGTTAACGGGCCTAATATTTAGCATCACACTGTCTGGAAACATGACCTGTCTGGGAAAGACATCCTAACACAAGGACATCTTTTTCCAGTCCAACCAACTGAACCCACCATGCTTGGCCCAAGGAGGTAAAGAGATCACAAGTGGTATTTTATGGAGCAAAGCCATCAAATACAGGATAGTTTCATTAAAACACCTATAGATTACCCCTCGTGCTTCAGACCCCCTGGTTTCTTGTGGGGGCAGCCGTTAGACATCTCTGCGATGCGCATAGACAACCTCTACTATGACGGCGCACCAGAAGGTCATGTAATGCCGGTGCTCTTTCATAGAAGCCCCAGAGAAAGTGCTGCGCAGCAGTGGAGGTTGTCTGTGCGCATCACGCAGACGTCCACCGGCTGCCAGAGAGGAGGATCCAGGTCCCCTGCAGCGCTGCGGGGGGATCTGGATCTTAGTCTTATAGTCATTTACAGGCACTCGCTCTGAAAAAATCCTTGTCTTATATTCGAGCAAATACGGTAATAATGGGGCAGGGACACATAAGGCCCAATTCAATGACCCCATTTAGCTACTGCACTAATGCAGAAAATAAAGAACAAGTGCCAAATTCCACTCCCAGGACACATTGTCAAGTAACATGTTTCATACACATGCACTTTTAATGCACGTTACTTAGTATTGCCATAAAATTAATGCTAGTATCACTTAAAAATCACTGCTTGTTACGTCTCATCAAAGTAAACCTCCGGGCAGCCGGTCGAGATCGCAGTAACTGAGTGTTATTCCGATTAATATGGAGACATGGAATATGGGTCATTGAATTGGGCCCAATATTGGTGGAATAAATACATTATACTCTGTGAAGCTCAGCGATCCGTCCATTCGTACATTTCTGTAATGAGTATGATTAATTCAAAGTTCATCAGGTTTCATGTTCTTTCTCTTGCTTAAAATGTCTGTTTTCCAAGTAAATTTTACATTTCCTTTTCTCCCCGTTCCCAATGCTCGAGAGGTAAAGGGGTTAGGTATTATTATTTTTATTTATATGGTGCTTTACACCAAATATATATATATATATATATATAATCAAAAAGCTAGCACTGTCACATTTCATGAAGAAATCAGGTTTATTTACTTTATAAGTAACTATTATGCAGAATGTGACCTCGACCAGCATTGTTTTATACTGATCCAGACCGAGACTTTGGTCCTTTCGTGAAAGATGGTAGTAGATGTGTGAGCAAGTCTATGCATTTGTACGGTCTAATCGGCATGATGGATTAATTGCTGTTCATTAGTTATAGTGCAGCAATGAGGCCTGGGGGTCTAGTTAGTTTCTGGTCTATTCTTGATTCATACACAGAAAATAATGAAGAATTACAGATATATCTACTGGTGTCAGCTGGCATGAACTAAACCGCAGATAACAGTTTAATTGCAAGAAAAAGCTAAACTTAATATGCCACAGTTGTTGAACTACGTTTAACAAATAATGATATTTTCACGAACCTTAAGATATCAGGATAAGCAGTTCTTTACTTAAAGGGGACTTTGTTGTCCTAATAGCAATTATAGTTCATAGCTGGGGATAACTAGACAGCCTTTGCACTTTGAGGCCAACAGAGGCCAAACGTTGTTGGAATTTGCCAGGGTATGCTTGCCTGCCAACTGTCCTGCTTTGTGCGGGACAGTCCTAATTTTGCCACACTGTCCTAATGAGACAGAGGTAGAGCTAGACAGGAGAGCGGGATTCGGGACCTCATTCCCATGGCCCAGGTTTAATTCTACGATGTCTGGGACATCAGAGATTGCGCAGATTTGCGTTCATATGCACAGAAGCGCTGCCAGTTTGAGTGGCACTCTACCTCCCATGCTTTGCCCCTCTGAATCTCAATTTGCCAGGGGGGTAAAAGATGGGATGTGTGGGACGATGCGTCACAGCATGTAATTAATGTGACAGGATTATAGTGTTAATTTGTTGTATTTTATTAGCAGTAGGGCCCTTTAAAGCATAATAATAATGCTAAATGGAAATACTTATGGGAAAAAAAATTAATATTATAATTGCTGACAGTATCCTTTCACACGCACATATATATATATATATATCCAAACCTTTTTTGGACATGGTTATTTTTCCCCAATTCCCCAAATCATTTTCAAATTATACTAGGGTGATGGGATTATAAAAAAGATTGAAATGTAATAAAAAAAACACAATTAAATTAATTTGCATGGATATTCATTTTAAAGCATTGTAGTATATAAAACAAAACTGTCTCTAGTTATCTGTTGGCTTGTCTTCCAAATAACAATAAAAAACACACACACACATTTGGGGGTTTTTTCTCTAGCCAATGAAGTTTGTTGCTGTTGTGAGATGAGTTTGGTTCAAACTCTAACAAAAACAAGAAGAAAAAAAAAATGAAGCCAACATTTATATTCATCTCACGGTCCAGAATTTACTTAACGGCCAGCCTGTGTTCTGCGATAAACCAAATGATGATCCGGCAACATGTCTTTATCCATGGTTTGCTTTAATTAACACCGGCTTGTTTGTTGAAAAGATGATTAATATGCCAATGAAAATTGCATAATTGAATACCACAACACTGGCACAATCAGGAAGACACATGCAGGGTATTTTTTTATATTAATGTTTATTATATTTATTTATTGTCATTGTTCTGGTTCATCTACTTCCTTCTAAAATTCCTTTTCACCAAATGTTAGAGGAAACAGGATGATATTTGGGATGCATCCAAGCAAAGGCAAAATCCAAGGATCTCGAGTTTAATTACAAGGCGCGTTTTGGTCCTGGCGAAATCTTGGACAAGGAAAAAAACAATAATTGCACAAAAATTAATCAGCACCAGTTTGTTGGGTACGAAAGTACAAAGCATTCTTATATCATTTCTATGTTTATGTAGATTATTCTGTCATAGTTAACTTTATTGTATAATACCAATATATTCTGTATCATGTGATCAGCTAAATATTGCGATAATGTGGTAATAGCTGGGCAAGCCAGCATCTGCTCGAGTCCAATGCTCGGGTTGTCCTAGCAGGTCAAAAAGGCATTTCAAGCCAGAGCCTGTTGTAATTTGGTCGTCATGGACCCGTGGGGATCCATGAGAAGATTGTTGGTCACTTAAGCCAGTCCCAGCTTGGTGTCTCTTGGTCGGTCACCTTCCTAGAAAATGTTCATTACTGGAAGAGCTAGGTAGACCTGATTATTAAGTATCCATTTATTCTACCTTGCAAAATGTCCTAAGGCTTTTATAGTAGTGAATATTTGTTTCTCAGACAAAATCAGCGCGCCAATAGAATAGAATAGTGGAATAAGAGAATAGTAACTCTAACAATTTGATTGGCTATAGCCTATTGCTGGATAAATCCCAGTGACCAAACTGACTCTTGTTTCCGCAGACATTCTCACGCGATGTCATTGTCACGTGCACAGCACATCTGGTTGCTTCTGAGATAGTCGAACCGCCTGCATGTTATCCTTTCATTTAACCTATTCTGGATGATCTATATTGGGAACAAGTCTAAAGAAAAATCTCTCGAGCCTTCATAAGCCTGGAACAGCAATGTGTGTTGTTGGACTACAAGGATGCAGTAGACTAGTACCAAACATTCTCTCTCGCTGAGCTTCTGCTAGTATAACATTTATATGGTTTTTGGTACATTCACCTATCTGAAACATGGGATGTGGGCAACCCTGGAAGCAAAGTTGATAAAGAATGGACCAAACTTAAAATTAAGATATCCGTAAAAAGACATATCGGTCAACAAATCCAAAATAAGGAATACTGTGGAAAAAATAGATCATATGTACCCATCGACCAGGAAATGTTGGCCGTTTGACACATTTCGAAGAGGTGTTTAACCCCTTAGTGACAAAGCCCATACATGTATGGGCTCCAAATGCATTGTTTTCAATGGGTTTAGGGACCACCCATTCTCCTTAAGGGGTTAAAAGATTGGTTTTCGGCACATTGCCCCACGCATTGTTCAGTGGTTTATAGTGCTAATTGTTTGATTACACGGTAATCAGTGAAATCTTGGCAGGATCCCTACTTTCCCCACCCGTATGATCTTAGATTTATGCTTCTGATAGAAAGAAATTGGAACATTCCTTTTTTATCGAGGTTTTTTTAGCATCATGCAAGTAATGCCCTTTACTGTCGGCCAACGCCTTCCTTTTTCCCAACAAACGTATGTAAACACGCTCTAAACTAGTCATCGGGATCTTTCAACGTATCCCCATGGGGCTCATCTCAAAATCTGCCGCTTTTGGACTGAGTCCGGTGACCTTTGGGCAAAAAGCCAAGCCATGACTACAGTAAGTAATCGCAAACATCTCTTTAAAGAAACAGCCTCGCTTGGCTTCCAGCTGCCAAATCTCTACACTCTTCTTGCGTATGAATCAGCCAGGTCAAAACTAATTGTATCCTGTTTTGCCTCTAATAATATGTGAATTGAAAATGCCTGGTGTTAGTGATTGTTATCTTCCAAAAACACGTTGCCAAGTACATAGCGGAACAAAGCAAAAGAGCAGACAGAATTTGCCAAAACACACGAGTGTGGTGGGTAAATTGTGTTTTGACATGACATATTTCCTGTTCCCCGTTACATGTGCAGAAATGCACTCGGGTCGCGTGCCAGGTTGAAATTACAAGCAGACATTGATATTCACTATAGTTGTAAAAAATGCACGCATTAGAGATTTGCTAGCAATAAAAAGCAAAAGAAATGAAATGATAAGCCTTTAAAAATGACTTATGCTTATGTCATGTTCCTATGCCTAAATATCTGTTTAGAAACAAATTTTGCTACTCCTGTGAGTTGCGGCTTACCGATTGTAAAAATACTTTAATGCAGCAATAAAAGAAATGAGATTTTGTTGCTTGGATAAATCAGAACTCTTTTAAAATTGCAATTTTTTTTTTTTTTACTGGTTAATAAAAATAAAATTAAAAAATATATATATCTCATAGTATTGATGCATATCATGAAAAATCTACATGAGCACAGATACAAAAATCTCCATAGGTGAACGGTACAAGTGGGAAATGACGTATACCCCTTTGTACAGGGTCATCTTTAATCATAAGTGCGACATCAGTTGGTGTGCAGAACAGGAGGAAGATGTATGGCGACCGCTTGGTCTTCAGCTTCCAGAACCTGCTGGTTTGAAGGCCCAATGGCCCCTGAGTTAAACCTCTTGTACCCCATATTACAGTAGACCATGTCCATGTATGGAACAACTTGATATTCGGAAATAATACTTTACCATTGTTGTATCCATTAGAATACTAAGTTAAGACGCATCAGAAGTGTATGAATGCGGGATTTGATGCTCCACCTATTGAGGGAACGCAACGCTAGGCAGAAATAAACTATGGAGGCTATACCAGCTCGGCACAGTCCACCATAGCATCAATGGGTCTGTACTTTCCCTTTTAACCTGCCCATTGAACATTCACCTACAGGGAGCCCAATTGGTATAACATTACCAAAAAGTTTGGGGTCACAGAAATGTTTTTTGTATTTTTGAAAGAAAATAAATTTTTTTCTTTATTTATCTTATAATATCTGAAAAATACCGTATATGAATATAACATTATTTTTTTTATGGAATATCTTCATAGGCGTACAGAGGCCCTTTATCACTCCCTTCATTATTCCTGTGTTCGCTGATCCAAGTTTAAGTTTAAAAAGGGTAATTGATCATCAGAAAATTCTTTTGCAATTATGCAACAGCTAGAAATGGCTTTGTTTTCCAACAAAACAGCTAAGTGACCCCAAACTTTTGAACGATAGTGTTTGTATCAGCGCTTATGTATCTCTGCAAGTTTCTTCTCTTTCTCTCTACACTCCTCTCTTTTTTTTTTTTTTTTTTTTTTTACATTTCTCTCTTTTTTCTAAACACAGTCTTTCATAAGGGATCCCTTTTCACAACAGAGAAATGTCTGCAAACAGCTGGATAGGGTGAGTAAAGAATATTCGGCTGGCTTTAAGCTGGAGGGATTGTATTGTTGGTGTATACCGGCTCCGCACCATCACAAAACTACACTATGCTAATGGGCATAAATTGAAGTGCATTGTGGTGTTGCTTCTGTTGAAGACTTAAATGATACAATAGAGTGAACACTACAATAGACTCGAAGCTCTACTTAATAAGTATAATTATATTCAATAACAGTAAAATTCCCCAATTGAATGCTGCTATTAAGGATGTTTGACAGCTGTTGCAAACCGTGACCCCTGTCACAGGCCTGTCTCGTGTGCAGTTTGATCATTCTATTGTCATAGAGAGGATGGTGAATCTCAGGAGCAGCTTTAAATGGTACGAGATAGTGTACGCTTAACACAAAAGAAACAAAATGCGAATATAATTGTCGCACCTGTTTGTTTTAGAGAGAAAATCTCATCTTACTTCAAATTATGTTGAATAAACGTGACACGGTGAGAAATTTTAGGTGACATGCACATGGAACGGCATTGAAGGCTTCGTTGGATTTGCCTGCTGGTAACGCATGTAATTACACATGTGTTGATATTGGGATCAATTTCAACATGTGTGGTACAGTTTGTGGTGTGTGGTACAGTTTGTGGTGTGGTTTGTTTCCGACGTAAACTACCTACTAACAACATACAAAGCAACTTTGAAATAAACCGGAGTTGTTGTTCTGACCATTCAGTGATGGCCAACACAACCAGTCCTCAGTTCTGTAATTGGGCAGACTAGACGTACCGAATGATGCTTTATCTACCATCAAATTCTACGTATCTATGACCATGGTTAAGGCAGTGCTGATTAGTTATTTGAATCCCATCCTGACAATCTAGCCTATAATTTTCAATGCATAATCTCATTAAGTTTTGACTTCTAACCTATAATTCTGATTATGTGGGCTTCTACATTACTACATTGGACTAATTTAAATTCCCATATTCTCCACTTATAGCACAGGTTATAAAGCAAAGAGCTACTTAGGAGAACGGCAGTAAAACCTCTTCCATGTGACCACCTATTCCAGAAGGGTTCTGGCCCAATATCCTCTGCAGATTGGGTAAAATCAATTAAAAATGCCCTCCATATAAAACACAAATGTGTCCTTAACCAACACATCAGGTAAATTTATTATTACTGGAATTTAGACAAACCTTCAAACCCTTCATAGGCAGAAATAGCTCCAATTCAGCATTTACTTGGTACCTTTGTTCTGTGTTACTGCAGTCTCTATGTTAATCTGATTTTATGAGATGTAGCCACACGACTGTTGAGATCATGTTTTTTTTTTTTTTTTAAATTTAACGTTTTTTTATTCGATTTTTCAATTTTAAGAGTTAAGTTCGTCGAGACAAAGTTGCAGAACAACAGACACATGAAAAATCAATAGCAACAGTAATAACACAGTAACTAAAACAATGCATTACAGTGGCAATAGTCTCAATAAAGAGACACAGGTGGTAAGTATGCATAAATGTACAAGAGCAACAGAAGAATAGTCGCAACAATGGCACGAGACTCGACGAAGAAGCCTTGCGGCTACGGGAGCCCAACTGGGAGAACAGACAGCAGAACTAAAAGAAGATAAATACAAAAAAGAAGGAAAGATGAAAACAAAAACAAAATCAAAGTAGTGCTCTATTGTAATGTTATCATGCCACGACTAAAATAAGGCAAGTCATTGGAAGAACCATATGGTAATCTGGTACAAAAGATAGGAAGGACCGGGCACGATCACACAGAAACACCGCAGCAATCATCCCTGCCACAGTGGGGAAAGCTGGACCTGCGTCCAAGGAGCCCAAACCTTATCAAACAAAGGCATTCGTTGATCATTTTGGAAGGATAATTTTTCCAGAAGGTAAGTGTGTTCTAGATGATGGAGTATATCAACGAGTTTCGGCAGTGTGGCCGACTTCCAATTACGGGCTATCATCAATTTTAAACTTAAAAAGAAATGAATCACCAATTTCCTAACACAAACAGAAATATCATCAGGGAACATGTGGAATAACACTAATTGTGGTGTAAAGGGGAGGTGTATTTGTAGAGTGGATTCCAAAAGATGTATCAACCGCCTCCAAAGTTGAGAAACAGGGGGACACAGCCACCACACATGAAGCATGGTGCCCCTATCCGGGCAACCACGTGTTGAGATCATGTTTAAGATAGACCAGCCGCACGTGTATCTCGTAGCAAACACTAAATAAATAATATTGCCGGATATAATCACAGACCGACAGCAGGAGAGAGGTCAGGAAAGGTGAGTCAGTAGTAGGTGAGTGGAGGGGAGCTAAGCGGTCCATTGATAGACTTCCCTGAAGTACTTGGTCTTGAGGGATATGTTGAAGGACAGGAGTCTATATAGTGTGTATGTGTTTAAATCTCTGATTTGTAGAAATGGAAAAGTCCAGTTGCTATTTTTATGGTGCTTACTGAGTGTACCATAAATGTCGCACCTCCTTTGCACGTCCTTTACCAGTTTCACCTCTGCCGTCGGCGCAGCTGGCATTTCAGAAGATCAGAGGACACTCTTGGTGATGGCTGACCAGTCTCACAGGGTTTCTCTTTTTCTCAAAATGCTTCGTGTTAGCAGCTTCAGGGGTTCAATCAGCACTGCTTTGATCTCAGCTGGAACTATAATTATTTAACATTGTTACAAGGATTTCTATAATCCATCCTACCATTAAATCCCTTTTACACCCTCATCTTCTGAAGCCTAATCTGCATCTGTACACTTGGTTTGTCTCTTCAGCGAGTTTCATCAGGCTCTGGCATTCTTCAACATCCAAACTGAAGATTCCCTTTTTTTTTCTAATGAAATCATTTGCTTTTAAATTGAAAACTGAAAAGAAGGTCTTGTGCATTTGCTACATTTTGATGGGATAGTTATAAAGTGTAAATGTAATCCATCAGCAGAGCAGAAAACCTATGATGGAACCCAAAATTAATTTTACAGGTTATAAGGTATAATAATTTCTTTAAATTGTACTATACATAGAATATACACATGATAACTTAAAGATGTTTATATATGTAAATATACGTATGTTATCCAAAAATGCATATATATATATATATATATATATATTTATTTATTTATATTCACAAACCTCAGTATTTAGCTCTATAATACTTATAATAATAAGGCATCTAACAAACAAAAAAAATAAAATCCTACTCCAAAAACAAACATTTTCCTTCCTAGCTAACTGAATCTGCAAAAAATAAACACATAAATAAATATCCAAAAGAGGTTTGCAAAGGAGGGGAAAGCTATATTGTGCTGTATTGCAGAATTAACCCTTTGAGGCAGGGAACAGACCTCACATTGTATGCAGTTCTCAGAGAGGTCAGGGAAAGGCTCCTAAACAACAGAGGATATCAGTATAACAATAAAACACAAGGGGATATGATACGATAATAGTTATATAATAAAATAATTAAAACAAAGTCCAAGATAGACCTCGATTCAAGCCTAGGAGGAATGTTAGTAGAGAAGGCCATGGTCTAAAACTAAAGAGATGAGGCTTAGATGTCAATAAGTGGGTGGTGGATGAGTGGAACAAAGTCCCAAAAGAAGTGGCAGATCTTACTACAGAGGGAGAATTTTAATATGAATTTAGACCAAGGAGTAAAAAAAGGTTCTACGGCACGTAGCATTAGAACGATGTCTCTTATCCGCAGTAAAACTTTGTTTTATGCAAAAATACAAATACATACTCAAAAAGTTTCGGAAACACCACAAATACCTGTATTTGTGTGAGTACAAAAAGATCATGCTTAGTTGACCAAATACTAAGTACTCCTATCGAAAACGACTCAGCTTTTACAAATAAAGAGACAAAAAAGGAAAAAGTGTTTTATTTTGTTTACTCTGTGAGACATGCGAGTAATTCTATTCCGAAACTTGTTTCCTTTTATAAATAGTATAGTGTCCCGGCTAGTTTTACAGATGGAAAGGTCAACCCAAGGGATTAGCGAGACAAATGGAGGCTATGAGGAGTGCGGCACTAAAGGTTAAAAGGAAATGGTACACCTGTGTGCGTACGGACCAAAGAGGATGGGTGGGGGATAAAGGACGGGAAATGGTACATCTTTAATGTAAACAACAGGAAAGGGAAAAAAAGAGAGAGTAAGAGGAAGCAAATGGACAGTGAGCCAAACGGCACCGGGCAGAGAAAAACAAAAAGATTTATTCTCATCTGCTATTTCAGGTAACGTAATAATTAATATATCACAGCTCTATAGCGAGCACATTAACTAGGAAGAAACAAGACAAAATTCCATCACATCCGACCTTGTATTTGTAGACAATTATCTTAAAGCAGATCTGCCACTTTCCCAAATGGTTTTTACTTTGGCACACAAATGAAGCCTATGTGATGATGCTTTGAGAGTAAGTATGATATATCTATTAAAACTATGTATAGTGTTTCATGTACAATGAAAGCCATCTCTAATTCCTGTTCTCAGCATTTGTTTGATTATTCTTCCCCATAAGCATATATGGGTGGCCCTTTAATAGCCCATCATGCAGATTCTGTATAGCGACTCATCAAATGTGTTAACCAAATAACTCTAATGCCAGTCCTCACGGGACCGTTGACTTGTCATTATTTAAAGATACCCTTAATGGAGTAACATGCATTCTAACAGGGATATCAACCATGACATACTGGTGGAAAAAGCACTAAATAGACGCCTTAGATATCATCAGATCAATGTAGAGTAGGAATGAGTCAGCTCCACACTATATGAACCTAAGATTTTGCCTCTTCGCCCTGAGATTGGAGCAAAACCCTGAATATTCCCCGGTATGCTCATACGATATCCTAACATACTGACGTTCGTATAGAGGTAAATATCATGTTGCTATCTTTTGCAACAGATTTCCATTTATAAGCTAGCCCCTTGTTTTTGAAACTAAAGATTTCCAAAACACTTACTAAAAATACAAAAATCACAAGCTCTGGGTAGATTAGAAGGAAATACAGGTATGCTAAAGCCGTAAAGGTGTCGGATCATCTAATGCGGATTTGTGACCATTGCACGTAAAATCAGATTTATGTTACGATCAGAAATGGTAGAATGGTTGATGTGAAAACAACAGAGGAAAGATGAAAAAGGCAGACAGAATAATGAGAATAAATTACTAAGCAAAATAAGGCTTTCTACCTGTGTATGAGTTATGCAGGCTTGCTATAGAAGGTTTTTGAAATAATTGAATGAATGAAATACTTAGAACCACACGTGCTTTGCGAAACATGTGAGGTTATTAGCTGCCGTGGTCAGGTTCTTCTACCATGGTTCTACTCTATAAATTCTGGATTCTAATTCACTTAATGCGTGTGCTTTCCTTTCACTGATCCCAGATCAGATTCTGAAAATCTCCAGGTCTTTCTAGGAGTTCATTTATTGTTCCCATAACAGATACGATGGATAATAAGATAACCTAACACTATTATAGTGCACAAAGTAAACCGCTACAAGAAGTGGAGCAAGACATTTTGGATGGTATTGGTACAACGAAAAGCCTGCAAATCCGGTGTATATTATAATAACCGATATTTAAATAAAGTGTGCTAAATATAGGCAGAATGTCATTTTATGAAGATTTCAGGTAGCACAGTGTACACAAATCACTGTATTTAGTGGAAAGACAGATATTGTTGTTTCCGACAAGTAACTATAGTAAGATGCAACCTTCTGAGTGGAGACCCTACGGTTTTTCTCTTCTTTTCATTGCATATTGTGTGATTCCGCCTCTCCTATTATACCGCACAAACCATTTATCCGTGAAGATGGATCCGCGTCTAGAGTAATTCACAGCGCTCGTTTTATTGGAAACGGTGCAACCAGGGACACACGACAGGGAAAGGTCAGTATTAAAATATTATATATATACTACATCAAATGAATGAACAACGTTCTGTATATATGGTAAACATGTATCTTAAAAATGGGATCAGTAATCCGACAATGCTTGTTTGCTTACTTAGGAGCCACCTCCTGTCTTCTATACCCCCCATCAATCCTGGATTTTGCGGGAGAGTCTCAATTTTGGGGAAAGCTTATGATCTCCTATGACCGGACCAGGCAGAAGAAAAATCAATGGAAGTCTACTATACGATGGTGGAATATTCTGCAGGGCACAGGGAGGGTGGGGGGGCAATTTCTATGTTTCATCAAAAGGAAGAGTCCTGCTAGAATAATTCTTTTCATGTGGCTGTTTCTTTAACAACCTAAAATATACAGCGATTATGTTTGAAATAGTTTAAGCTCCACGTCCACTCGATTGCTTTGTGTAATTTAACACCTAATTAAAAAATTGTATTTGTGTTTTTTTTCCCCCCTGAAAATAATTATTAGCCATGGTTATGCTTAGACTCCAGTAATGAGTTTATAAATAATTTTAAACAACGGAGACACATAGTTATCCTCATTAACTGACGAGCGTGCTTTATATTCAATGCTTATATGGTAATTGATGTTTAACATAAAAACACCTACAATTTGTTAAATACGTGCATGTCATTGGGTTCAGTGCCTTCAGCTCTATCTTAAAACAACAAACTAACTTGTGATTTCCATATTTTTGCATTTCCAACAATCTTTCTGCCGAGGCAGCCTTTCCGATTTATCTTCCTTTTTGCAAAATGTAATCATCGCACAGCGAGGCGGCTAAAGGTACCGTCTAGTGTCCCATGCAGGCTCGCTGACAATGAATGCATATTACAGTATAGGTCTGTACACCATTATGAAAGTTATTAAAACTCTCCAGGCAGTGCCATATTGATCATCGGCAATGCCCTAGGGGTAACCCGGGGCAGCACCAATGCCACCCCCTCAATGACGCCGTTCCTTAGTACTGACCGCCGGGTTATGACATCATGTTCCGGTGCTCCGCCTTTTCAGGGCACGCGGTCCCAGGAGGAAGGATGTGTCAGCACAGCCTTCTGTAGTGTTGGGATAAGTGTTCTACCTTTTAACCAGCTATTATTGAGTGGTTGGCTGTTATGCAGCAGAGGGGCTTCTACCCCATTAACTTGCTGCCCTAGGCCATAATACCCAGAACCCTTAATAAAATAATATTTTGGTTGGGCTCTTTTTACCACGGCCTCTGTCGTATATAGGACATGAGATATCGCGTTGGTCTGCTTGAGAAAGACACATGGTGCCGGGTAAGAATACTGCGGAAGCTGTGCTGGCTAGGTTCCAATGGGTGTAAATAGACAGAATACATGGGACATCTCCCCAACCGACCTATTGAGCGGATATGCAACTAAGGGCCTGATTGCCTAATGATCTTCTGTGTGGTTTTATGGTAAGGAGCAACTGCACTCCTTCCCTACAGATCTGCCCCCCCCCACAAGCCTGCCCCCTAGGCTAGTATATGCTGAAGAACATATACAATCACCTGTAAATTGCTTTACGGTAGGGCCTTCTATAACTGATATATTGGGTTGTCTGTGATACTGAGCGTCTGTGATACTCTAAGCCTTCTTAGCGCAACCCTAGCAAAGCCTCTAGGTTGATTTAAAGCGACTCTACCTGAAGTATAATTTATGTTCTTCATTTAAAGCCCACGCAAAGATGCAAGGCACTAAAGGTAAGAAGATCAAAATATATATACATTAAAACAAACAATGGCCATTACCATGCATAGATAAAATAAGGCACCCTCTAATAATGTAACCTTTGCAGTAGCTGTCTTTGGTATTGTATTGCACTGTATTTTTTTCGACAAGTCTTCAGAGCAAAAAGGCAGCCAGTGCTGTGAAGATTGACC
Organism: Spea multiplicata; assembly: GCA_009364415.1. NCBI lineage: Eukaryota > Metazoa > Chordata > Amphibia > Anura > Pelobatidae > Spea > Spea multiplicata. The sequence goes on from VKOC01000006.1 coordinate 38,482,396, forward strand.
GAAGAGAAAATCATTAGATGTCCAGTTGTCCGGCGATGGCCTTTCAGCGACTTATTGAAATCCATTTGACCTCTTCATTCTTTGAGGCTTTTTTTCTAGTGTTTTTTTCTTTACATTTGGCAGGTATGAAACGTGTGTGTTTATATAAAATGAATTTACTGTTGCTATAAAGGACATTTAAAATACTCAGCTATCAGTTCTACTTTCTGCAGGGGAATCATTAAGATGAGTTCACTACTTACCTTACAGTAATGTGATGAATGAACGAGTTCCCAATCTCCTATCACTTAAATCCTAGTTGATATTAACAGAGAACACATCCACAATAATTAATTGTCACAAACTCAAGCCACCCAAGTTCCTCTGAAGTTTCCTGGCAAGTTTCCCTATTTTAATGAATATCCTGACAATTATCTTTGGTGTGCCATCGGGCACAGTCAGCACCTTTTTAGTTTAATTACCACCAGTCTATGATTTCAACATATTGCCGGACTGATCAAAGAGCCTCCAGCGGCATGTAGAAACCCAACGTGAGCCTCTTTCAAATGGCAACATCAACCAAGGAGAAGCCGTAACAAAACAAGTGGAGAAATTACTTAAAAGGAGGAAATATTCATGCAGATCCCGAGGATAAGAAGTTAAGGCTGCTTCTAGAGTATGCACTTAAGATCTGTTCCTATATACATGTATCGAATATTTAAATCTGCAAATACCACGACATATAATTTTTAGTCAGAAAAAAAATGAAATGTGATGGATCTGCCTTTAGATGTTGAAGGCTGCTTAGTGAATACACCGATTAATCAATAAATGCTCCAAAACGCCTGTATCTATCACAATGGAATCACCGTTTAAAGAAAATGAACATATAACACAAGGAAGAAACATTTTTCTAAAGTTTAGAGTGCTACAGCACTGAATACAATATGGACAATTTATTTTCCTCTCTGGAGAACCAGGGTCATCAAGGTGAGAAACCTAGATTTCTCCTAATTTAGGAGTCTGGAATGCTGAATCGTCTAATTAAAATGAGATACTTATTAGTCACTCAGGTTAAAGGATCACTGAGACAAAACTTTACATCTTGGCTGCCTTACAGGAGAGAACATTTCCCCCCCCCATCATATAACTATTTCTGCAGATCAGGATAAATCCCCAGGGAAGGTTTGCGGCTTTAGATTTCGAACCCAAGGTGACCATTATAAATCACCAATGGCTCTATACTCCAAGACGGTATCTCATGGGGCGAAATTAACAGAACTATAAGAAAAGGTGCTTAAGGAAGTGGAACCTGCGATGTCTGAAGGGTGTCTAGAAAAATAGTCTCTAGTTTGAGTTTAAATTTATACAGTTTATAATGGAGAATAATTATTTAGCAACTTATCTAATTTACTCGCATGGCTGGCCTTAAAATGTTAGTTAAATATTTGAGCTAACATTAAAACATTAAGGTGGATATACAAAATCTTTTGGAATCAGAACAAAAAACATCAATCAATACTTTTTTATATTCTGCCAATAACTAATATAGGGAAGCAAAGTTTTTGGTACCACAACCAATGCTGATTACCAAGCTTTAATAAATATCCTGTCCTACAATCGTTGGCCTGCCAGAAGACGTACATTATTGTCTTTTTTCAGATTGGGAGAAAACACCCCTTGCTTCACTCATGTTTCAGGTCTCTTGCTTACGTTCCTGGCATCAGACCGACCACTCCTAATATGAGCAGACTTCAGGGAGACTCCAGAGGCTTACGGTTTTGGTTAAAAGGAACCTGCTTAGAACCTTATGTAGACGGTAGTGCAAAGACACAAATTGTGTGGCTGGTCTGAAAAGGCTATTGTCCTCCATATGCCTTCCATGTTATTTGCTTTGCAGTTGAGAAGTACTGAAGCCCCCCCCTGACATTGAAAGAGCAGTTTACATCCTATTTAATGTCATAAAATGAATTTATTTTCTACGTTTCTGGCCCGAAAAGGGTTTTATTCAGTTAACCTGCTGTTCTCCCGATCCTTAAAAAGTGTTCATGGTAAGCTATAGAACTCAAAGGATCTTCTCTTCCTCTGGTTTGCTTTTCCAACAGAGACCTAAGCTTTATTCTACTAATCTGATATCCACTTCACAACAGAAGATTTATTTAGACTGCCTCTTGTTTTATAAAGGGCTCGGAAGTCTGTAGTAATTTTTGACACTGTTATAATGTTTCTATGACCACCCTCCCCATCCTCATTTTCATATGGATACAAAGCACTGTGATGGAACGATGGTTCATTATAGTGGGACAGAGCTCTTATCTTCATCCGGCAAGAGTCATTTCCTTCTAAAGATTGAAATGCAAATGTGAAAATTAATGATAACTGCATTATCTGATCTCGGAGATAATACTGATTCACTGTCAGGCTAACACACAGTCTTTCTATGATTTTCTCTACTCCTTCACAATATTCCTCTTACTGTCAGACTATATCTACAGTTAACTATGTTTCGTAGACTTATTTCTTTTCTTTTTTTTTTTTAATTTACATCAAATGGCATTTCCGTAGATGTCCTATCTCCCATATTCTCTGAATCAGAAAAGAGAAAGAGCTAGACGATTGCTGTCGACTCCTTAATTTTCTCGGAAATGTGCTATGTTAGTGAGTATTTTCTTTGTCAACATCTTTGGACAAGATCCAGAATGTACTTATAATACACCGGCCTACGTCTGGAATCCCCAAGCTAATATTTTATTTTAACTGCCGTCAACCTCCGCCAAGTGGAATTTGTAATTTAACATTTGGAGGAAAATCCAAAGCTCTGCAGTGGAAGGCAAGCGATATCACATGGAGTCTGGGTGATATGATTGTGGCATGACACTTTCTGTTCACATGTAGACTCATTTGTTTTTAGGGCCTACTAACATGTAAAGCATTGGAGCAGCGAGTTCTTAATTAGGGGAAAACTCCATATAAAAAAATGTTTTCTTCTTCTTCATTTTGTTCCACTCTGTAGACATGGAGGCTGCCATTGTTGTCAGTCATGTGATATTCTGGATGACTTTCCCTGCTCTAACCACCACACCGAGCAGATTCTTTATGGCAATGCTAATGAAGTCCATCTTTCTGTGATGAGACCCTCTTTCTGCACACAGAACACAGAAAGGCTTTAAGCAGCCAATTAATGAAGTGAAAAGACTACCACTAAAGTGTTTTAATTGTATTTGTTTAACAGGTTTAATGAATGTAAAATACTTTAATATACATTCATTTTTCTTGAGGCTTCATGGGACATTGGACTGTCCCTTTAAATTGATATCTGAAAAGTAGGTGCTCACACACTGTTTTGAAGGACCGGTAACATTTAATCACTTGACAATTTCACAATTCATTTCCAAATTTTAAAGCTGATGGCTCAGAATATAGCATCTAGCGAATCCCAATAATATCCACAACACATTGCAGATTAGTAAATGGATACAATGTAAATGGATTGTGTTGTTTCAGATGTTATGTTTCTAACTGATAAATCCAATACTCAGAAGCTGAGCTGAGTATGAACTGAGTGCAAACGATGCAGCAGCTTCAAGAATCCATAGACCACCAATCCTTGGAATCCAAAATATGGAAGATGACAAAATCTCAATGTCTTTATGCCATGCTATTTACAAAGAATTTGCACAAATAAAATGTTGCTAGGTTTCAGTATTTTTAGCTCATTTCAAGTGCAAGTGTAACAAAAGCTGGGGTTATAATACCAGAGGTTGAAAAGATTCATACAAATGTTCTCAAAAGATAACAGTGATGTCTGCTCTTTGATATAGCTTCTGAACCAGATACACACAGCATTTTTCTTGAAAATCAGATCACAATCCTGCTAAACTTAACTAACCCCAACTACTATTACCTTCTGCCCAATAGGCACTTAAGCTGGAATGGATTGCTCAACATGAAGTGTCAACAAACACATCCTTTTCACAGGAGTCCTAAAATCAGAATTTTCCTGTAGAAATCATGACAGTTGGACGATATGCAATGGTAATAACAAAACAAACATGGTCACAGTGCAAGAGAACTGTGCTGGGCTAAGATCAATGGGCAGTCTTGCCTCTCATCTATATGCAGAATAGTTAATACTGGTACAGACCTTTCAAACTGTTCTCTTTGAGCAAATCTCTTTGATTCCGCACTTCCTGGCATAGCATTAAAGGATATGATGATGTCATATACTGTAACTCTGCATCATATAGAGTGGCACATTATCCCTTACATGATGTTTTGGGGGGTACATCAGCTCTCCATAAATGTGATCTCAGCAGCAAGCACACTCATGGGTCCAACGAACCCCTGCGACCCCATGCCATAGGTTACATGGGAGGGTTTACTCTAAGATAGGCACCAGTTCCTATGAATGTCTTCTGGACATGGAATATATACCCGGCACTGCAGAGTGCATATGAGCTTTCGATCACTGCAAAGATAACGTCCTTACAATTATTCTTTAACCATTCAAATGATCTGGTGGCCAAGCACTGCAGTAACACATTGCATCATGAAAGGGTATTGATGGAGAAGACTTTAATATCTCCCTACTCTATTTTTAAATCTGTTTCCACAGATTGACTTGGCTGCTTATTTGTATAACTCTGAGCTGGCACCAAAAATGTATTCTGGTAACTGCACCATGAAGATAAAAAGTAAATTCCACGGCTCTAAAAAAAAAAATTATCTCAAAGTCAAAATTATTATTTTTATTAAGATGTTGGATTGCATCGACTAATGCTTTGCAAGTAAAGGGGTTAAGATATCAGCTTCCAGCTTTAAGTATGTAAGCAAGAGACCAATATGTGAAGCACAGCTTTTATCGCCCACCAAGCTGGAACATCAGAACTCATTAGTATTCAGGAACAATTACTGTTCTATTCAAAGCAGGCATGAAGCAAATTATAAAAATTGCAAGGAAACAATAATTTCGGAAATATTACTGCAAAACACACTGGCAAAAATGAAACAGAGTACATCGATGAACACAATAAATTAATGTTTATCTGGCTTCTAGTTTAAAAGTATATATTATTGTCCCAGGTTCTAGAGAACAGGATAGATGTTCTTAGATATCTTCTTTAGTAGATGTTGCTTCATTCCAAGTTCAACAAAATCTAGCTTTTTAAGGATTTATGTGTCATAAACTACTCTTAAATGTTTGAAACTCCTCTTTTTGTTCCTTTGGTTATTAGTTTAGAGGTCTATTTAGTAAGAGCAGAGTTGTGCCTAAGTGCACATGACACCTTAAGTATTCACCAATTATCGCATGACTTCTAAGTCAGGTCTCACCACTATACGCCATTTCTGCTTAGCATTATCCTTCAACACCTTCAATCCTGGCAGTTCAGTGGGAAATATATCAAAAGCTGGCCATAACAGCTAAATAAGACAAATATTTGGTGAACTACAATTAGAACCAGATGCGCTTAACTAATGGTCACGGTAGAATATATTTATACAGTACATAAAAAAATAAGTAAATAGGAACATACACTCTGTGATTACGTTACTAAACATATCATTTTTTTATATGTAAATATGATTTTGAGCCAAAGTTCTTACATGTACACTGCTCCTTTCCCAGCATGCCCATTATTCAAATTTCAACTTTCTAACATACTTTTGGGTGGAAATAACACAGTGCATAGTGGATATGAGCCAAACAGTAATTTGTGGCCTACCTGGTCCATCCCATCCACTTGAATCGGGTCTGGTTTTAGCTGTTTTCTCCGATTGTGTTTCACCATCTGATTCTGCAGCGTCATGGCTGCCCTCTTCCTCTCCTATGATGGAGATGAGTAAACGGTCATTTAAGATTTACACAGCGCATTTTAGGAGAGAGTAGAAGGTATAAATCAAGAAATTAATATATATGTTTATGTATTTATTATATCAAACTGCTAATATGTCTAGACATGCAAATATTGTAGTACAGTTGAAGAGGGCCATGGGAACCATTGTTCTGAGCGATGAGAATATTATATTATAATGGAGAATAATTAATATTCCCTAAAGGGCATCAACAGACAATATACACCATTTATAAAGCAATGTTACCACAAAAGCTGTATAAAAATCAAGATGGCTGCTCACCAAAGCAGCCATCTTTGTTTTGATAACGTAAAGTTGCTACATGAATTATAAGCATTGTATTTCTGATTTCAGATAATTTTAGAAGACGTTATTCGTATAACTATTTTTGACACTAGGTTTTATACTCGTATTACTCCTATAGAACTTAAGTGTTGTTCACTTAGACTAAAATGTTAGCGGCTCCTTACCAATTTTATTTCACCTCAAAAAATATCAAAAATGAACATAAGATAAACTTTTATATTCAGATATTTGAAGCATGTCTCATTCAAGTACACAGAAAAACAATTGTTAAAACCAGCAGATGCATATATTGTGCTTTTTTCCCAATCATTCACCAATTTGGAAAAAGTATTCTGATTCATACTTTATTTGTACCAATAATATATAAAAAAATATTAAATCCAATAATACACTTTTTAACATGGGAAGGATATTCCAAGCAAAACGTTTGAGAAAAAAAAACCTGTAAAAATATTCATGACGGAGGCACATATATTATAAATAAATAAATAAAACAAATATTAAATACATTTTTTTTAAAAAAAAAGGTTTGCAAATGTATTTAAATAATATGTTGGTATCTTCCTTCAGAGTACCAGTAAATTAACCAGCGTACAATGGTAAATAAAATGATCTATAATCTGATATGTCCTAATAAACCAGTTAATATTCAAGTGAAAATTAGTCACGGCTCTAGTGAACTAATAAATTGACTGCATTACATTAGTAAACTAACTTCTGACATGTAACAGAACGCCCGACTCGAACCTGTGCTCATCATTTAAATTTTATACATTATCTCCGGGTTACAGAGGGAAATCATAAAATTTATATAAAACGAGATGAGGAACTACATCAGTCGAGAGAGAATAAAGTAAATGTCCCCTAAACAGAACCATTCCCATTTGCATGTTTAGGACTGGGAGTGAACTAAAAAAGTCAAGCTTTACAAACCATTTTTGGCTTCTGTTTAGAGACCAGAATTATAATTGTGTATCGGTAGCACACACCAGCTCTGGGGCATCACTAATCAGTTACTAATGAGCAAAATGAGCAACTTTGCTGATTAGCGACTTAATGTAAACCCAACTAGAATATTTCTTTTGATGGCAAAAATTACACGATTTGCTGGGAAATGGCCAGAAATGATGATGCTTTATGGAATCATGCTGTAACAGGGATCATTTCATATAGGTCCTAGGCTTGACTGCTTCTAGGGTAGACATGAAAGCTCGCTCTGCAATAGAGACAGAACAATACGCCACCGTATATACCACCACTCTCTGTACATACCCCAAATACATAGAAAGTGACGGCGGATAAGAACCATTCGGCATTTGTTGTCTGCCCAACAATACCGAGAGCTATTGCCTACCTAGAGTAACTAAAAAAATTAGATTTTCTGGTCTACATAACCACATCATATCATATTCTAGCCACTTTCTTTCCCTAAATATCATTTTGGTGACCGGAGATGAGGTAAAGCAGTCAAAAAATAAACAAGACAAGTTTCTCTATACCCAGGGTCAGATGTAGACCAAATGGCACTCCAATGCGACAATATTCTCTGCCACCCCTTAAGGTATGATTTACTTTATTTTTATGACTTTATTTTTTCTCCTGAGGAAGCCGTTTTTATCCGGCGAAACGCGTTGAGATTTTATTTCATCTTATTTATGTTTGAGTATATTGCTATATACGCTATTACTCCTGGTTCCTGATTTATTGGTGGACGTTTTCAATCTTCAGTTCCATTACTCAGGACTTATATCGCTGGTTTAGCATAACGTTATCTGAGTTATGCCACCAATTTTATAAGTTTTATTCTACTTTATTAAAATTCTTGACATAAAGATTCTGCACCATTTTGGGTTTCTGTTTTATACATCTCCAGATTGAAAGAAGATTCTCAAGCCTATGGTTGTTTGATGAGCTTCCCTTACTGCAACACTTGTGAGTGCACTGCATAGTAACACTATTTAGTGGACATTTTTTACTGCACTATTATTGTTGTTTTTTATATTTGTAGTATTTAAGAATTTCTGCAATTAAAAAAACAACATTTATATAATGAATATCAAAAAGGTATCTGTAAGCCGCATTATCTAAAGCTCTTCTTTTTACCAAATTTAACCGGTACTTTTGCTTTTATCATTCAAGGATGTTATAATCATCATTCTGTTCTGAACTCTGTTTACATTCGTATCTGATTTGTTCTGCGCACTATAATCCTTTGTTTAAACGTCTGGCAAGCATTTCTTACTTTATGTATACATATCATCAATATTCTTGTGATCTTATTTTTTTACATTATGTGTGTATTTTTTGTCTGATATCAAATTTCTTCTTTGAAGCTTTGGGGGTGGTGGTAGGGGGAAAATATATGGCAGTCAAATAAATAAAAATAGTATTTGACATAAAATGTAAAATCGTTACCAAAATACATTGAAAATTCAAAAAGCAAATTCTACAATTCAATAAACCCATGCATAATATAATAATATGAAATATCATCTTCAATGCTAATATAAAAGGTGGTGGGTTTTTTTTTTTTTTACAAATAATGTAATTGTTTTGGAGATATTGGGTTAAAAAGTAAGAGAAGTAATAAAACTTCTTTAAATCTGAAATAGAATTATATAATCAATCTTCTGTCCTGGAGGTCTAATCCTTCTCAGAACCCGATCCAGTCAACAGCAAGAATAGGTAATATAATGGATGGGATAAGCGTACAAATTATAACAAAAGTAAACCACTCCCACGGCATTCTAATATATAAAAATACAACTAGTAGACTTTATTATGTAGGTTTATATATCGCTATATTCAAATGTAGAATATGGTCAGAGCTGCTGTGATTTACAAGCTAAGTCAGTGCCGTGACTAACAAAGGATCACAAGCAACCTAACAAGACGAGCCAGTTTGTACTTATCCTCTTTTTACGAGTATAAGCCGAGCCGGTTGGCTGGACCAGCAAAAGATTTGGGAAAAGTCATCTCCTTTAACATATTTTACCTAAATAAATATACATCATTGCATGAGAGTGTGATTCAGTGGTCATTGAGCTCCTGTGTGTTTGGGTTGGATGGTTTGTGTGCACATTAACCTGGTGAAACATGAAGGAGAATAGGCAAAACACAGAAAAGAATGAGTGCAAAAGACTAGGAGTAAGTGGGGCTATAAACCATTTCCTATGAAACCAAAGATGCAAGTAAATTTTAAAAAATAATTTAAAAAATACTTTCAAATGGCATCATGATACAACATGGAATTGTGGTGTCAACGTGAAATTATATTAACTCAATAACATAAAACATTCTATTTACAACCTAAATTGCAGTAAAACAATTTTGCTAGCTTATTAAATGGATGTTTTTCGAAATAATATCAGGGTTTTTTTGGGTGGGGGGATCTCCATTTTGATATTCAGCATTATTTTTAATTTAAAATTGTATAAATGTCTACATTCCTTCACTTGACATATGACATAATATCCTTAACTAGTGTAAAATGAACTAATACGTGACTAAATTCTAATACAAAAAGGTCTTTATTATAGTTTCTATTGTTTTATTTTTATACTTTGTTATAGTTTCTATTGTTTTATTTTTTATACTTTATTATAGCTTCTATTGTTTTATTTTTTATACTTTGTTATAGTTTCTATTGTTTTATTTTTTTATACTTTATTATAGCTTCTATTGTTTTATGTTTTATATGCGGGTGCTTATACCACAAAGCGTTAACATTTGCATTCTATTTAACGAAGGCCTACAACGCACCTAACAATGGCGACAGGCACAAAAAAAAATCATATTGGACCACGGAAATGACAAGTCTTGCAAGAAGGATTATGTCCACCCTGCGGGTGGGGTCGGCTGGCAGCAAATACAAAGGATACTCAATCAGCTCTATCAGTGATCTATCAGTTTCTTCATTCTAACCAAATCCACAGAAAACAAGGAGTCAAAGATTCAGGTCAATAAGCTTATAGGCGATTTGCACAAACATTTCCTACAGCAAGGTAAACTACAAAGTCATATTGGTTTTTCTTCTCCTTACAATTATTTAATTATTTCAACAGAACTTGTAATCAGAGATAGGCAACCTCTGACACAGCGGCTGCCGTGGATTTAGACTCCAGTGATGTTCAGATAGCTATTCAAGCATCATGGGAATCAAAGCCCTACAGCAGACCGAGGGCTGACTGGTGTTGCCTTTTATGCACCCTTTAATAGGCATTTTGCTAAGTATGGCGGTCCCAGCGCTTACATTAGACTACTTTTTTTAGGAAACGGTGGGTAGCTGAGATGATGTTGACTCTAATTTTTAAATAAAAATAAGTAATATAGGTAAGGTTTTTTTCCTGACCTAAGTTTTTTCAAACACAAAGAAGAAGAATAATGTATACCAGGCCAAAACAGATGGGGCTTATGAAGCTCTTTAGCTGCCTTCTTGTATATCTGAAATGTATTTGTTTGTTTGAGCTGGGAGTACTTAAGAGTATTCTTGCCCAACGCCTGGCTTGGCGCTGCTTTACAATAGGGGGGGTCATGTTATCAAGAGCCAGGACAGCAAAAAAGTCTCCTCGCCATGTGTGTGTCTGATGAGTAAATGTGGGGTCTTGGTTTACGATGGCTGGCTCGCCAATTTCTGTAACCAATGAATTAAAAACACGCACTGTACCTTTGTTACAGAAATATTCTACATCCTCACAGGTCATGTTCTCTGGCTCAAACTCTGATGTAAAGCTTCCCTCCAAAGGAAAATCTTCTTTAGAAACAATATCATTTTCCTCCGACAAACAATCTTCTTCATCTTCTTCAATGGCGTCCTCAAGAGGCCCTTAAAAATAAAATGTGGACAGGTAAATACGCGAGATTATTAAATATCCCAGCAGATCCCCGGTGCTGTGAAACATATGATGTTGATCCCAACACCAATGTTTTATTTTAAAACTATATTATACTTTTCCTATTTTTACACCTCTTTTCTGCTTTTTTGCTAAGTTGCAGTTTGTGGTGTAATTACTGCTGTTCCATCTACTCTGTAAAAATACTGATTTAAAAAATATCATTTCTAGCATTGTTGTATGCCCAAAGCCTTCATAGCAATACATTTTTAATCATGTAAAATTGCTTAATTCACTTTTTTCCCCAAAGAAAGCTTAAATGTCACATGGCACAAAAGTACAAAATCATAGGTTGTTGTCATAGAAACTGGAAAGCTTTTTAAAAAGTGTTTTTTTTTTTCTTTTCCAAATGAGAAAATAATGTCAGATCTGCTAAGGGTTATTTGCTTGAAATAGTAGAAAGATCCGTTAACGTTTTGTCGATGCGGAACAGCAAGCTTAAAAGAGAGCTATCGTCGTCCCAGCTTTTAGCATTTTGGAAATAATTCTTTAAAACAATTTAGATTTTTTTAGATTTAGATTTTTTTTCTGTATTACCAGGTCCAGACTGGGAAATAAAAGCAGCATTGGCACTTATTATATATACTGCTAGCTGGATACCTGCAGCCGCACATTATGTGTATGTAGTCACCATGCTGACACTGGGGGGCTCCATCAGCTACCCAACTTCAGCATGCATACCCAACTTCGCCCCAACCTCAGCATGCGTTATAAAGAGAGAGAGCACCAGTTGGCGCCTCCTGTTAAAAGGGCTGAGTCAACTTTACGATTTACCTATACATTATGCAGGGCCAGCATTACAGAAATGTTAAGACCTAAACCAAACATCCCAGGTTAGTGAATACACCCCATTTTCTTTTAATACAAATATCCCTACACAGCATTTTCAGAGTTGAAATAAAATACAGACTTCAATCTCTTACATTCATGTACACGTAAGACAAAAAGTGCTCATATCCCTGATATATCGCTAACCCTAAGAGCGCAAAAACACTCGTTAAAAAAAATCGTCATCAATTTGCCCCCTTGACTTAATTATATAGCTATTACTGCTAATATAAAAATAATATATAAATAATAATAAGAAGAAGAAGAAAAATAATAATCAATGATTAAACAAATTCAGATCTCCTAACGGTTTACTGCAGGAACTCACGAGCTGAATGCTGCATATCCCGCGGGGTTCTTTAATGAAGGAATGTTAGTTCTGTGGACCTTGCAGGACTACATCATCCTAATGTAATTGCGTTTAACAGCAAGAATAAAGTCCTATTTCTCGAGCCACTAAGAAGAAAAAAATATATTTTAAATGAGCAAAGTTCTTCCTCAAGCCACTCACTTTTTAACATGAGTTGCATCAGGGGATCTTGCGGGAAGGAAACATTTTTATTAATTTTTCTCTTATCGGCAGGAGAATGTTGCTTTTTCATTTACATTCCTTGCCTCCAGGTAGCAGAGTAGAGAATCATATACTAGAAAATTTTGATTAATTTCTTTCCATGTGTTCTGTTATTTCTTATATATAATTGATTTCTTTTGCTCGTAGCTGTACATCTATTTTATATCTGCACCTATTGCCTGCCTTCAATCAAGAAAGTTGAAGGAAAATTACCTGAATTTTGTTAAGTTTATTAAAAAAAAAGGGAGCCATGTGAATATTTAAATTGTTAAGTTTATTAAAAAAGAGCCGTGTGAATATTTAAATTGAGTTTTGAAATGCTAACGACAGCAAGATATTACAGAATTTTAATAGTAGGTTCAATTTGACCCGCCGACTTGTGCAGCAAGGGTCAAAAATTATTCAAATTGTTTCTTTACACTCAAAGAAGGATTCCTTTGATTTTTTTTAAATGGATTAATATTCTTCACTGCTGGGTCTTTTGACACTGGTGCATAACGGTATTAATTCCACTGGTGTATAAATTTTTCAAAGGCCTTTCCTCTTTCATTCTCATGTGTACTCTTAACTTGTTTAACTTTTTTTTTTTTGCTATAAAGGGATAAGGCTTTTATTAAGGCATTTTGGCCTTTTTTTTTTTTTTTTTTTTTTTTTAAGCTGACCGAAAAAGTTTGTGATATTATTACTGAAAAGCGATTCCATCTTAGAGGTAATTTTAGTAATATGTCTAGTCTAGTAAGTTTAATACCATAAGGGCCCTATTGACGGGACCTATCTACATAACAAACGTAATCATTTTACTTAGAAAATAGTTACATAGTTATATAGGCTGAAAAAAGACCTGCGTCCATCAACTTCAGCCTTTCCTATATCTGTTCATTTGTTGCTGATAAAATAAATTTCCTCTTTCCAACTTTGTCAATTTTTTGGCTCTCATCTTCATCAATCTGAAATGGTTTGCAAGTCAGAAATGATTATCTAAAGGGCTCTAACAATTACAGTAACCAGACAGGATGAGGATATCAGAGGTTGAAGGCAGTTGCTTTTGCATGTAGTAACTAAAGGGTTAACACAGGGTATTATCAGGAGTCTCCGGGTTTGTGTCTTTAACCACAGGGTTGGAAAGTGGACTTTTGTCACACCCAATTGTGCCTGTTTTTGTCCACTTTCTGCCTACTTTTTACCCATTTCTAATTATTCTCCACTCACTCCACTTACTAAGCTCCAACAAGGTTAGGGAACCCTAGCCCTGACCCCTGATCTCACTCCCATGTCCCACCAGGATAGGAGAAGCTTGGGACAGCCAACCCTAGGATGGTAATGGATGAAGAAGCGATCCAATAGTGTTATCATTTTATGGCTATTTTGGTATTAACTTATGTTTTAATTTTAGTATTTACAAAATCTGAAAGTATATTGATAACAAAGTTGCATATTTTCACTGACAAAAAAAAATGTTTGTAAACAATTAACATTTTATAGATCCTGGTTTCTAATTTTCCTAATTTTTCTATATATTATATAAAGACAATAACCGCCGACTCTTATAAGCACTGAACACTGAATTTGCTTTTTTATATTTTATTAAGTAGATACAGCCGTTCTTTCAGCTCCTGAATCAATACGGGGGAACGACATTTATATGAGTCAGATTGGGGACTTAAGTTGAAATATTCCATTTACACACTGCTGATTGATTTTCTTTTTTTCAGCACATGCCCTCTGTAATTGCTAAGAGCATCATAAATTGCCAAACAAGATCTATATTAAAACAGGAAAAAAAGGGATGCATAGCACATAATCTCTAGAGGAGAGATAGTGTCTGTTCTGTCAATAAAACAGTAGCCGTTTTACCTCTCCTGATCACATTGTGGGCTAAATGGCACGAAAGCCCTTCTAAAAGATGGCCGCACATTTAGTAGGTTGGTACAGTATATTGAATTTGTTTTCTCTCATATTAAATTGACTAGGATTTTCTTTATGTGGATTACTTGATATCCTGCCAACGATTCTAATAAGATCATACACTTGTCGGTCCTTTGTCTTCCTTCTGCAACACTGGATTGAATTGGAAGCCACAATAGCCGTTTTGCCAAGAAATCTACCACCGAGCCGCATTATCGTAGCAGCTGATTCTTGAAGCTCTCACCCCAACCCATATTTGTTTGTGCTTCGTCTAGTCTCTCTGAAACAAAATTACTACCGAGGTCAAAGCTATTCCAGGGCCCATGAACCACAGTATATATTATCGTACAACTCAAAATCAAAGCGCTGACATCTTTAATAGTCTGGCGTAGTCAATTCCTTCGTATAATTCCTTCGTATAATTCCTTCGCATAATTCCTTTGTTTTTTGTAAGACTGGAGCTTCTGCTTCTCTAGAAAAATCATTTTTATAAATTCAATATATGATAATTTATCACTAATACGTTGGCTTTACTTAACAATACATTACAATACATTTCCAGGGCTTAATAAGAATTATTAAGTGTATAAATATGGAATAAGTGCAGATATTATGAAGAATTGAATCCAAATATCATGAAAGATCCAGGATAAATAGAAGAATGAGGGAGGGTTGTTGCATTTGATTTGCGTGTTTCCATTCTAAAATTCAAAACAAATTAGTAAATGAACTAGATAGAGTATAGGAAGACATCAAGACAATTGGGGAAGAGTGGGAGGTTAATGGGGCTGGAGTCCCTAATTACTACGCAAGCAGACGACCTGAGTCAGGGGCATTACTGCTTAAAAAATATTAAATCGGTGCGAGTCGACAGAGACAAATGGATACATCATGCCATGAGGATTCAGCTTACCGTGTATTATATCTGTGCAATGAATATCTGGGATATTTGGGAGTTAATGTAAAAAGAGGGATCTATAGCTATTCTGGATGTAGGATTCCCAAACAGGAAAAGTATTGTGTCCGTGGTTCATCTTGTTAACATTCCCTTGAAAGGATTTTGAGATTCCGTCCCATACTTTGTATTGACTCAGTAACACCAATGAGATCAAATCAAACAGCATGCTTTTCTTTGGTATATAATGCCCAGACAAGGCAGTGTTGGCTACCATCCCCTGCCTTACATACGAGAAGAATGTCTTTTTTGTACCTAACGTCCTACATGCCACTGTCTCCTAGCTAGTTTTCCCTACTAACATCCAAACATTTCAGATAGCAGTGACCCAAACATAAGTGGCTGTCTGGAGTTTCTCCCTTCAAGTTCTATAGAAGCCATACAACATATACACTATACCACTCAACACCTCTCTGCTACCTACCTTTGCACTAATCTTATTTATCACCAATATATGAATTATATTTATCCCTTCTCTTAATGCCAATGCGAAAACATTCTGATAGAATTTAGCTTATAATTAAATTTATAATAATATAATTAATATATCATTTTAAATAATAATTAAAGCACAGCATACTGCCCCACTATACATTAATAGCATATAAAAGTACTTAGTAAGTACTATAATATGCATTCATCAATGGCATGTAGGCATTCCTATAGAAATGAATGGGACTGCTCTCCGTGCATGCGCAAGGGGGTGATTCTGAATCTAACAAACCCCTCTATGCACCTGAAAGGGAAACAAGCCCTGAATTATAAGGTTACTCTCTCTATCATGGGCATTAAATTATATATGATGGATGTAGCGTACCTTTAAATATGACAGAGCAAATCATTTGTGAAAACATTGCGTATAGTATAAAATATTTTATGTTGTGTTACCGGGAATGTAATTATTCTCATAAATGTATCTTTTAAGTCTATCAGACCTAGAATTGGGTCACTATGCATTCAGTGGTAGCAACACGGATAAACAAGGGATTTGAACAGATGGTAGGCCAGCGACAGATATGTTGTCATGCATGCAAAATGGGTAATTAAAGCCTAAATTATCTAATGATCCAGTGAATTTTACCACTTTCCCCCAAAGCATGAAAAGAAAACTGCAATTCAATACTTTTGCCATTTAAAATAATAATATTGGGTAACACTTTGTGAACAGATTTATCTGTCATGTATTTGTATGTAGTCATTTTGCTTGAAGGAGCCATAAGATTATCTTTATAGTATAAGTAGGTCAGCTAAACCACAAATGAAAAAAAATCACATTATAGAACGATCAGAAAAAAAAGCCAAAACCATACTGGCCATCTTTTGAATACAGTTTGCATTTTTTTTTTTAGAAGGCGTTCAAGGGGTGCGCTCAAGTTAATTAACTGTATTCATTTGTAATTTAGTTAGTTATAATAGTAAATAAAAACTTTCACCATGTCAGGCATGCACAGTGTTAAATAAAATGGCCACATTACCTGAATGCTTCAAGTATGTCTAAAATCTTGATATTGCTTTGTTGTTCACCTTGACGTAAATCCTAAGATCATGATTTTTTCGGATCATGGGATCATGGGATCATGTTAGTATACCCTCAACTGGGAATGTAATTATTCTCATAACTGTTACGATGTATCTTTTAAGTCTGTTAGAATCTTGCATCATCAGACCTAGAATTGGGTCACTATGCATTCAGTGGTAGCAGTACCGATAAACAAGGGACGGGCGACAGACCTGGTACTTTACTGTTAGAATAAAAAATAGTGTATTGCCACGTGCATCCAGCTGGTAGCCGCATGTACGTTATTTAGGGGCCTCTGGCCATAAGGTTCCAGGGACGCTTTTCTTCCCCAGTACAGACCTGCAGAGGAGAGGCACCAAAGCTCTGCTTTTTATTTTAATTAGTTATTTGTTAAATAAAAATTGCTTAATAATAACAAGTTTTAGTATGTTTTAGATACCAGAACCAGATTCTTCTATATTTTGAGTTTCAATAACTGTTGAATGAGTTGTAATGATCATTTCTAATATTCATTAAAATGACAAGGTTTTTTATAGTAACTCTAATTATTTTTAACTTTTCACCTCCATGACAAACTGGGGCAAAATGGTTCTTATCTTCTTATTTCTTATCTAACGGGAGAGCTGACAGGAGAGTTGTGAGCCAACTCTGGTGATCTGCTGCTTCAGGAAGTGCTTGGCCCTGTATAATGTATAGTAAATCAGTTAGATCTCTATAGTCTATTTATTCTTTATTAAACTATACATTATACAGGCCTAGCTCTTCAAGCTGGAGAAGCTTGGCTGCGTTGGCCATTCATAATGAATAGTGAAGTGAGAAAGTTAAGACCACCACTCTGATGCAAACTCTTTCTTTAGTGAATAAACCCAGAAGTAGCTCCACTTTTTTTCAGATAATTCTGGGTTAGTATGGTGGAGGTTAGATTTTTTTTGTTATTCTTATGATTAAGCACAAGTGATCGCACCTCCATACACACAGACACACACACTCGCGCTCACACACCTCACTTTCCACACACACATGGCTGAAGCGCAGAGCAGACTTCAGATCCGATAACATCTGCTACAACAAATAACGAAAAGAGTGTGAAGTCTGATGAATGTTTAAACAGAACATTTTTTATGGATCAGCTAAATCTTTTCTGCTTTTTAATTAAAAGTAAAGAAAATGGAACTTAATTATCCTGTAAAGATTAGCTTGTGGGCATCTTTCTGTAAATTACTTCTAATTGAAAGCAAATCGTCAAATGACATTCAAAGTACTGTCCTTTAAAACACAGCTGCTCGAATGCTGATTTCATGTGAATTCTGCCGCTTTCTTGTTGCAACGTGGCATATATGAATATTTAACTTGTTTTGTTTTTTTTCTTCCAGAGCTTATTATATCTTAATCACATTCCATCCACACCCCCCACTTAAACGAATACAGTAGCAAACAAACAACCCTCCCCTTTAAGGAAATAAATTCTACAATCCATTTCAAGCTCACTATCTGCAAAGCTTTGCTTTCATGTCTTCGGGTTTCAGAGCAGTCTTGGTTAAAATAATATTATATCTAAGTACAGCTTAATAACGCGCATGTTAATTACTTTTATCTTATTCCAAATACCCCACCTTTCCTTGGTTACTATATTATCATCTTGTTTACGAAATCCTACACATATTTTAGCGGAGCAAACATAGAAACATAGACTTTGACGGCAGATAAGGACCATCCAGCCCATTTAGTTTGCTCGTTTTTCCTTAATCAGAACTTGGACTTGGTCTTAGATTAAGGATAGCTTTATGCCCGCCATATGCATGTTTGAAATGCCCTGACTGTTTGAGCCTTCTACATCTACCACCCTCTCCGTAAAATTAAACGTCCTTATGTTCCATCTCTCTGACCCTCTAGTTTCAGATTATGACCTCTTGTTCTAACATTTCTCCTCCTTTAAAATAAACGTCCCTCTTATACTTGGTTAAATCACTTTATGCCTCCCTCCATCCCTCTTTCTTCTTTCCTCCAACATCAACATTTAGGATTCAAGTTATTCGGTGGAAACATATTTTTGACCTAATTTTTTTTCACTACGCTTTTCTGCTGCTCTGAAATTTTTAAAGCACAAAGGGTTTGCTCCAAAAAACTTTCAAACGTCAAGATGCCATAATGTTCACATCATCAACACAGAGATTTCCCAGCAAAGAAAAAAAACACCCCCCCAAAAAAATAATAATAAGAAAAAAATATGATCTCCATTTAGCCAGAAACAGATAAGCTGTTCAATACACAAAATCATCGTTCCTTTATTATGTAGCACTATGGAATATGTCAGTAATATAGAAAAAAAGGAATTATAACCTCCTATAACCCATTCCTAGCGACTCATGTTATAAGAAAACATGTACTAATGGGGGAGATGTTAGAACGCAAGGTCAATTTTAAACTAGAGGGTAAGGGGTGCAATGTAAGAAAGTTTTACTTTACCTTACTAAGAGTGTAGTAGATAAGTGAAAAAGCCTCCCAGCAGAAGAGATAGACAGTAATACAGTGAGGCTATTTAACCCCTTAAGGACAATGGGCGGTCCCTAAACCCATTGAAAACAATGCATTTTGAGCCTGAACATGTAGGGGCTATGTCATTAAGGGGTAAACATGTATTGGATCGTCATGTTTCTATTAATTATTGGTTATTTTTCTATTATTATTTTTTTTAAGTTACATAATACATAAAAAGGTTATAATACATAAAATCCAATTACAGAAGATCGTTGTTGTTTCCAGTGGTACCTTTAATAATCTCATTGTGTCAATCATGACAAATCACTGTTACCAAATACCGGCTCCGCTGAGCACCCCATCAAGTCCCATTTGCATCTTCCGATATAGAAAACACTTGAGGGTTCAAAATAGATTTGACAAGTGTTGAGATTTTTGGACGTCTACGTGCAGATTCAGTAGAGTTATCAGACCGAGCAGACGCACAATTCAGGTCCAATGTCACTTCTCTTCATTATGTTAATAGTTAATACATGCAAATGAATACACTCTAGCAATTTGATTTCATACAAGATAGTTTGCGTATTGTCTTAGCTGTAATGACTGTACACTTCTTACAGATTCCATTTATCCAAGGGTAGGTAGTTCACGCTATCGGCGCTACTTCTCCCAGGTCCCACTGAAATGGTCCCTCTTTACCTCTCACCTAATTGCCATGCGGGTATCATCGGAAAAATGTTCACACTACTGATGTTTTTCTTAATTAAGATACAAATGAACTGTTCCAAATAAAAAAAAGAGAAGAAGAGGGAAAAGATGGCACAATGTACCAAGAGCTTAATCAAAGCTTCTCCATTGTTCTATTACTGCTGCGGGGGTCTCCAGAGTCAATATTTTCATGGAAAAAACTATTTATATAGACACGCTTGGGAGTGGATAAAAAAAAACAACAACAGTTGTATTTTGTTACAAATATTAATCAATGGCTAAAAAGAATCATTTGTCCAAAAATATATATTTATTTATTTAATGCGTATTACTATGTATTACAATGTACCGTATTTTTCGCTCCATAAGACGCACCTGCTGATAAGACGCACCTAGATTTTAACAAGGAAATTTAAGAAAAAATAATTTTAACTTGGAAGCTATGAACACAGTAAGACACACACAGTAAGACACACACAGACACAGTAAGACACACACAGACACAGTGAGACACACACAGACACAGTAAGATA
>VKOC01000006.1:38517253-38537253 GCA_009364415.1 Spea multiplicata
CGCCCAGCGTAAAGCGCCGGCACCCGAGACAAACGCTTCCAACACAGGAGTTGAAGCGCTCCTGCCTGCATCTTCACTCCATAAGACGCGGCTGATTTTTCGTCCTACTTTGGGAGGAAAAAAACTGCGTCTTATGGAGCGAAAAATACGGTATGTGAGATGTGATGGAAACATTTAAATATATAAAGGGATTAAACAAAGTACGAGAAGGACGTTTATTTCAAAGAAGGTGACAGTCCAGAATTAGGCGGTCAGAGACTTAGATCTAATGTAAGGAAGTTTTACTTTACTGAGAGGGTAGTACTTAAGCAGAACAGCCTCCCAGATGAAGTGGTAGAGATTAATACAGTGAGGGGACTTAAACATGCCTTGGACGGGTATAAATCTATCCTGAATCTAAGAGAAGACCAAGAACGGATTTAGGTCCGAGTCTCTACATCAGGAAAAATGGGCAGACTGGATGGGCTGAATGGTTTGTATGGGCAGTATGGTTTATATTTCTATATATCATTAAGTGCAATTGAATTGAACCGTCTTTTACTTTCCTCTGCACGAATTATAAAACATGCTGAAAATGTGTAAGAAATACTTTATTTTATAGAATATAAGACATGCCCAATCTTAAAAGGGTATTTAGGTTTCCTAATACAAGGTACAGGCATTTTTTAGGACAAAGGAATGAGTAAT
The DNA here is from genome assembly GCA_009364415.1 of Spea multiplicata. Lineage (NCBI taxonomy): Eukaryota > Metazoa > Chordata > Amphibia > Anura > Pelobatidae > Spea > Spea multiplicata. The sequence continues at coordinate 38,517,941 of VKOC01000006.1, forward strand.
AAAAATATGCAAATATCCTATCGAAATTATAAAACATACTGAAAAATTAAACATTGTTAATAAAGCGTACAAACATTACTTTAAATAAAGTATTTTCCGTGTTTTTTTCCCCAAAAATTTGCTCAAACTGGAAAGATGGTTGGCTGAGAGTGATGAAAATCCCGCAAGATACAATATTAAATGGATTTAGAAAGTCTCAATCAGAGCCACGTCGATTAATTGCGATTTGGTTTCCATGCAAGGAAATGAATATTCCCAAGTAAATGTTCTCCGTTCTAGCAAATTCCTAGGAAAGTCGTTGGTTTCCAGAGATACGAATTAACTAAGGAAATGAAACCAATCTCCAGAACCACTGGTTTATTTTACTGAACCTACTCAGAGCTGTTTTTCCTACTTCTGCTTCCTTCTGTTATTGCCAAATTTCTGTGCAATCATTCTTACTGAATTTTGTTTAAGATGAATAATTTCAGACAATCAATTTGTTAATAAATGGCCCGGAACACTCCACAAATTCCAGAACTTTCCTAACTGCTGGCTGGATTGAGTATACAGGGATTTAATGGTTAATAACGATTAGTTATAGCTTGTTGATCCATTGAGAAATAAGATTTCCATTTTGGAGCCAAGAAGGATTTTTTTCTGCTTTTTGAGGTACAATTGGAAATTGCTTAAATGTGGGTTTTTTTGACGAATTATGGATCAACAGCCCGGTCAAACTTGATGGTCTTTTTTCCAGTTTAAATTACTATGTAACTCTGTAGCTATTTTAAAGCTGTTCATCTTGTAACTACGGCGTTGAGCTCGTTCAGTGTAATTATTCTGACCCTAATTAATATGTAAGAAAACACGTTATGCGTTCTAAAATACATCAAACGCGTCTATTTTCGAATCATGTAAAGTATGTTTAAGAAATCAGAATCCTTTTCCGCTAATGAAAATTAAAATGTAGCCATCCTAATCCATCAAGTAGCCAGTCAACAGGCTCCGGTAAAAGCACAAAAGCTGCAGTTATTCCCTCGTAAATCGGAAGCAGCAGCAGCATCATCCACTTTTCAATACATTAAGGTGAAACTATAAAATTGTAATTAACAAAATTGGGGTAAAACACTTTTAATTGAGTACATTAGTGCTTAAACCTGAGAAATATGCCCAGACGGTAGAAATCGTTGCCTTTCACCCAGTGGGCTCGTTGCAGAAGAGGCTGAATGTTGTCTTCTCGCTAGATCGTATCCTCGCATTAGCTGAATTCCTGGCACACGCGGCACGGGAGGACAGTCCATACCACGGGAGGGTTGATAATGAGGAGACAGACAAAGTTAACCCAGCTGGATTACGCTTATAAATCATGTCTGTGATTTACAGACACAACATCTCTGTGATCAAATCATTTTCACATATCAGCTTTATGCATATGAGCGTTAGCGCCTACCCTGCCTGTTAATGCCAGAACGTGATATTTTAATCAATGTTAAACACTCATGTTAACTCTTTAATGTAAAGGCGACTCTTACCCTATTTTGGCAATGAGATAATACCACCCCACGTTCTGGAGTGGGACCATTAGGGTATTCTGCATTCTCTCTAATGCACGACCCGGGTAGACCCCTGCATTGGCCGGTTGGGGGGATCAGAGACCTCCCTTCTAACCTATATATACTATAGAGTACTGTGCCTAGCCAGCAGAGGCTCCATAGTAAAGTTACCCCTATGCCATGTGTCCTTGAAAAGTCATATCTCAGCACAGAGGACAGGGGCCATGGAGGTAAGCAGAGTGGGGCAGCTGGGGCACTGCCATGGGTCAGGCCTAGGGCAGCACCGAGCCTGGATCCGTCATTGAGCGTGACCACTAAGGCAGGACAGGGTAGTGAATGAATACAAATTGTAGGAGAGGAACATTGGCAACTAAGGGGCAAAAGGAACAAAACAACCAAACTCCTCACCCCAGGGGCAATAAAGCTTAATAGTTGCACCACAATGTTGTGGGTTATTTTTTATATGAAGGCCTCTTTTTACTGTCCTTGGCTAATTTCCCAAGTCTATTTTATGTGATTTTTTGTGTGTATATTGTTTAGCAGCTTTTGTGTCTTAGCTATACATAGCTACTTAGGGCACTATTGCTAAGGTTATTTTAGAATATTATTATGATGTAAAGTTTAAAATCTCTGTGGTCTGTATAAGCTATAGAGGAAAGGTATACGTGGTAACCATGGATTTAGTATTGGGGAGACAGTGTTATAGTGTTCTAGACCACACATAGCCAGCTACATTAATGCAACATTAGAAAGACCATTCCTAGTACTCCTCAATACACAAACGCTTCCCAGAAATCATTCTTTAATCATGTCTAATATTGCCTCATTCATATTTTTTTCCAGGAACACTTAATTCTCATGTGACCCAAACGAAAGCACTGATTAGTTCTTAGGATGGTGATGGCTGATTAAACCTTCAGAGAAAGAATTAAATGTCATACTGGCCAAGAATTATTTATAATCTAAGTGGAACAGCACCTTTCTTAAAAGTGGTTCTATCATCACAGCAACTAACGGAATGATCCAATCAAAAGAAATCAGGGTTATTTCAGGGCGATCAGGGTACTTTTAACTTAATGACAAATCCTGTATATGTACGTGCTCAAAATGCATTGTTTTCATTGTCCTTAAGGGGTTAAAACTGCATCAACATTGTAACCCCCAAAAATGTTCAGCAAATCAACATGTTACTTTAACACGTGTTCTTGAACATATGAGGTCATTTACCTATCAAATACCTCTACGTAATAAATACAATATATATAAATTATTTAATAATTTTCCTTTGTATTTCCTGGAAATAACAACCAAATATTACAGGAGGCGGTCACTTTCTAATAAATAATTTTTATTTCACTATATGCACTTTATTGTAGTTTTGAAAGATGCTGAAGGAATTACATGTTTCCAGCGAGGTGCAAAAATGACCAGTGTTATTTACTAATTCCTCCACCCCCTCGCAAAAAATAAAATGAAACACAAAAAAAAATGAAAAAAAAAACTTGTTGGATAGCAGTCAGGAAAAAATGGCAAGAATTTTAAAATCACTCAGAATGTAGAACATCTGATTAACATGAAAGATGAACTGTTTCTGGCAGAAGGAAGCAAAATTTCAGAACTTGGGAAAACAACATCAGGAGATTAAAATGTCTCAGTAACCGGGTTACTTAATCAGACACAAACCTTATTAAACATTTCTGTTTATCTTTCATGGATCTGAGGGAGAAATACAACGTCTAACTGCAGAATGTCTTTTCTTACAAATCTGTGATGACTCTTTTGCGCAATAGATTCCTTTTGTGAAACCCATAACAGATTATTTAAACATATATTTATTAAATATATATAATATTTATAATATAATAATACCTAATAGCTCCTTATATCACAACTGAGACATCTACACAGCTATACCCGGGAACTCTCTGAGTCCAACCCAGAGTCTTTTGGGTAAAGGGTTGCTTCCTCAGGTCTCCAGGCCACTTTTCTCTTTCTCGGGGCAGGAAAGCGGTGTTTTTGCCCAGTCACCCAACTTCCTTTCTAATTAGGACGGTCCTAGCCCTATTTAAACCTAGCCACTCTCCATTAAAGGCTACTTCCACGGCCGGCTAACTCCCCCCTCCCCCCGAAGTCCATGTAGTCTAGGCCACCTAGTGGATGAAGTTCCCAGGTGTATACGTGACCCAGGGCCCCCTTGGTTGCTGCTTTACCACAATACCCAATAAGACCTAATGTGAAACCGGATGTTCTGTAAAATCCCACATATAATAATCATGTTTTATTCTTATTTTAGGTCACTTAGACATTCAGTTCATGTAATAACACCAAAACAGGCACTGAAAGTTTGTTGTTTTTGTTTTCAGAAAAAAAAGCAATACAATGGCAGATCTAGTAAGCGTTATTTACTTGGCATAATAAATAGTTTTATTAATCTATGGATACAGTGGAACAGCCCCTTTAGTTCTGCTGTTTCATGTAAAAAAAGTAAGTGTATAATTTAGTTGTTATTTAATTCACTTTTAGGATGCAAAGTTGAATTAAACCTATTGACTTTCAAAAATAAAACTAAAAAAAGACAATTAGAACATTGATAACATCACCAGGGGGTTCCCAAGAAGATGAAAATAAAATAACAATGGCAAATGCTTGCTTGTGTTTAGTGTTGACATAATAAGTTGAACACGGTGTGAAAGTTGGAAAGGGAAGGAAGGCGTAAGGGGTACTCTACTGTCTGACTTTGTGTAATATACCCGGGGAAAAAGCATCGAGGGAAGTCCCTGTTTTGGAGAATATTTCCCAAAAAATGTTACACATAGAGAAATTACAAACATATATTTCCAAATAAAGTAGTTATTGTAAATACATGTGAACCACATTTTATATCCTTCTGTGCTATATGTGAAAAAGGCTGTTTTGCCATCATTTGTTATTTTGTAACAATTAATATGTTCAGTCTGCAGGAAGAGTACATGGTCATGGCAGGGTGAGTCTATATGGTTTACAATGGATGGCAAACTGAGGAATCATGGAAGCCCTGCCTGTGTTACAGGGGGGGGGAGATTACCTTATTCAATGATCAACATACCTGGGAACGCTCAAGTTTTGCCCCAGTTTCTGCTGCAATCTCATGGTGAAGGAGAAAATTCTCAGGGTCGCATAGTCTGGAGCTGATACCTTCATACTCTACGTTGATCTGATGATATCTAAGACTCCTAATTACCGCTTTTACTACAAGAAAGTCATGGTTCATATCCCTGCTTGAATGCAGGTGATACAATTAAGTGTATCTCTAGATTGTAAGCTCCTTACAGCAAAATAACATCATCAGCAATAAGTTATCACGGTGGGATTTAATTATTATCTCATCTCCTTTGTAAGGCCGCCAGTCTGCTCACAACCCTACAGCGCAGAGAATCCACCCGGGTGCGCCTAAAAAAATAACTACCAACGGAAACTTTCAAATTCAAAGTAGTTAAATTTAATAACCATTCAAAAATAAAACAAATCAATTATTTACACAGACCAGTGTATGTATGTATGGTGTATATAGGAAGCACTTTGCTGTAATCAATTCAATTCAATTCAATGAATTCAATGAAGTTATTTTTCTTAATTATATTAATTAACTAATGTATTGGTTCAGGCAGGGTAGGTTTACATTCCATGACATCATTGTCTGATTTAAATCCAACAAAATGTGGAGTTAACACAACTCTATTCTTCCTTTTGCATCTGTGCGGGAGTCACAGGGGGATTGGAATAAAAATGCAGGACCGCAAACCCCAACGAGCTAAACTAAGAACATACGAAATCCAGTGCACAGGGCCCAACAGGGAGCTGAGATAACGCAAAGCCTGACAACACATATGGTGCCTAAAAATAGCTGATGCTAACATGGAATGGCAACCAGCGGATGTAGAGAACGAAGACATGACTGCTTTCTCTACGAATAAATCTCTGGGCTTGGAATACAGTAATTACGTTCATTTAGCAATGGATTAAAAATTATTATGATACGGAATCTCAAAATATTAATTAACATCTAAAAGTTTACATCGCATAAATAATCTCAAGATTGAAAGCTTGTGAGCCGGGCTCTCTCCACCTCATGTATCGGTTTGTCTCTTGTCATACCCCTTGCATATATGCGTAGATTGTTGGCGCTATATAAATAAAAGATAATAATAATAATAATGTATGTTTTGATTTTCATATAAACCAAATTTGACAGCAGATTCAGAACCATTCAGCCCGTTTAGTCCGTCAATATACTTCATCTTGGCCATACAACATACCACGTTTGTTGCTGCCTTTCGAGCTGTAAATAGGGCTCTTGGCACCTTGGGCAGGGTCGGGGGTCCTACTCTGTACTGTTGCCCGGCAGATCATGTGCACCCCTCACCTTGCAGCGCATGGGGCAGACCCCCTTCTCACCCTTTGGCCTTGGCTGTAACAGATATCCCCCATATGCCATAAATTTACATCATTAAGCTGTTTTTTTTTTGGTACACTTTCATTAGATTTGTTTTATTCTCATGAGATATCATTTTTCACATTGGGGATCATTTGCCGTTTAATCAGTTATTTGGGGCTCCCTGAGATACTTAGTTGTAGGTGATAGGGATGTAGAACCAGATTTCCAATGTTTAAAAGAAAATTCAAGTTACATTTTTAAGCCTTTCATAGAATTTTAAAGCTATAGTCAGATTCCTGCTGACATTAATTTAAAGGACTTGGTAGTTGACATCCATGCCATTGTTAATATCCTTTTTGCTATGTATAAATGCTCTCTGTGCTGCCCCTTTAAATGGATAAAAAGTCTTTTATTCTCGCAAGTTATCCTTACATATAAAATGTCTTTCCTTTCTTCATAATGGAACGGGGTCAGCATGTATTCGACAGCGCATGAGCAGATTCCCTGAAGAATTGCCAAACTAAGCCGCTAGCAAAAAGGTGAATGGTCGGTGTTTCTTGGTGAGCACAGATTCTTACGCGGCTCCCTTTAATGATATTAATAATCGCCACCTTGACACCATGCTGAAAACAAGCTTTCTGCAAAAAGTGCCATTAAACTACAATTGAATACATATTTAAAATTTGTAGACGAAGTTATTTAAGTGATCTACTATAGTCATTGGGAAAAGGTAGGTTAAAGTTTTTGACTTGGGCTACCTATTAACAACATCGACTTTAATATTTAACATTTAGAATTGCTGGTTTTTATGATTTCATATTTTTCCTTTTGTAAATACCCATGAGCACCTTTGTTGAAATAAATATGAAAAATAAATACATTGGATCCATGCTTATAAAACCATTTGTTTTAATTATAAGAACGACTAATATTCTATAAAATTCAGATTTTCCCCCCATTTTAGCGTTACACTCTTAGCTAGTGGACTGCTGGAAGGATGACGATATCACAACATTGCCTTCCTGACCCGCTGGCACTCCAAGGGTCAACATACTAGCAAAACCCAATGCATTCCAATGTGGAATACAGCAGCCGCCTGACACTGCACAGAGACTGACCTCTTTGTCCTTCAGGGTTGGCTATCAGTCCCACTTCTATCACAAGAGCCAAATCATCTGATCCCAAACTAACTGTCAACTGATTGTGATGGTGGCAAAGCAAGACATCAATCAATCAGTTTTATCAGAGGCTACCTTCTTTTTTTCTCTTGTGTTCATCTTATCATCTGACCCAGTTGTAGCCCTCACTTCTAGAGCTTCAAAATTTGGTGACAAAATATGTGCCGGCCCATCTCATTGCTGTGATGTATTTATATATATATTGAAATATTTCAGAAATTATAAAATGAAGTTGAGACTTAAAATTTTACAGTGAAGCATTCAAAATATTATACCGGAATTTCTTTTCCTTTTATATTAATATACATATATATATATACATACAGTATATACACACACACATATTATACCTATGTATATATAGTATATATGTGTATATACTGTATATATATTATATGTATATTAGTATAAAAAGAATATATATATATAATATATAATATATATATACACACAGTTTATATGGTATATGTCTGTGTGTGTGTGTGTGTGTGTGTGTGTATATACACACACTATCGTTCAAAAGTTTGGGGTCACTGGTTTTCATGGAGAACAAGGAATCCTAATGATCAATTTTAATAGTCTTTTAAACCTCTTAAACCTAAACTTGGATCGGCGAACACAAAGTGCCATTGGAACACAGGAGTGATGGGAGTGATGAAGGAGTGATGGGAAGGATAAAGGGCCTCGGTACTCCTATCAAAAATAGTCATTTACCACATTAAACGTCTACACTGTATTTCTGATTTGCTTGATGTTATTTTAATGAAAACGTTTTTTTTTTTCTTTCAAAAACAAGGAAATGACCCCAAAAAACAACTAAGTGACCCCAGATTTGTGAATGGTAGTGTATATATACAGTATATATATAGCATAGCACCATCATATTCTGTAAAACTGTACATTTTCACTGTGAATCACCATAATTTTTATTCACACGCCCAACCAAAACTACAGTAAAAAGATTGCCACAGCATTAACACAAAAGTATCGCATGGGTAGATGTATTTGTGATTATGTATAAAATGTGAAGTTTTAACCATAGCAACAAAAAGAATGCTTTCACAGACTAATCCTATTGAAAACTTTTAAAAGTAGTCGTATTGCCATAACAACCAAATGCCGGCAGACTGGTCTATTTCATTGGTTGCTATGGTGATTAGACGACTTATCATCATAACTGCCCTAGGCCCAACCCAGGTTAGCAGCACAAACCACCCTACACCATTTTCCTTAATGATGCGTGTTGAGATGACATCATAGTGGATAAACCCACCGCGTCGGAATACTGTATGAGTGAAATTTTGTCATAGTGGATAAACCCACCGCGTCGGAATACTGTATGAGTGAAATTTTGTTAAATACATGTTTCCTTATGGTAGGGAAGCACTTGCACTTTTCCTGACCTAATCTATGCACTGCTTACAGCTATAGCGTAACTCTATGCGAATATAATGATTCCATCTAAATCTTCTGATTATAAATGACTAATTGTGTCCAGGTATCAGCTGGGGTGTCAAATGTTTTACTGCACCTACCGGGTTATTTCCCATCAATTTATTAAAAATGAAATATTTCAGGCTACGATATTTCTTTGTTCCGATGTCAAACCAAACTGTTAACGTTAAATGGAAAACCAATCAGCCTAAGGAGAAAGTAGAGTGTCATTTAAACACCGTAAATGAGTGCCACGCGTCTTAATTGACAAGGGGTTTCTGATGCCAACTCAATTTAGAAATATTCCAATCGGCTCATCCAGTTACAGAAAAATCATGAACTTTTATGATGGGTCATTTAATATGGAACCAAAGAATTTTAAGACCATTTTTATAATATTTGTTTTACTCCAGGGCTTTAGGTTTGAGTGCGAAAACCCTCAGGAAAGGCAAGTAGAATAGTAGGACGCTAACTTAAGGTGATTCACCCTCAATACTCCTCCCGTAGTAGACAGATGAGAAGAAGGAGAAGAAATGTAAGGACAAGAGGCCATAATCTAAGACTAGGGAGTCAAAGGCTTGGGTGGCATGTAAGAAAGTTTCACTTTACTGAGCGGGTGGTAGATAAGTGGAACAGCCTCCCAGCTGACATGGTAGCTGATAATACAGTAAGGGAATTGAAAAATGCTTTAGACGAAGGAACAATTAAGGTTTATTGGGTCTTTACAGCAGAAACTATTGGTAGACTTCATAGGCCGAATGGTTATTATCTGCCATCAAGTTCTATATTTGGACCATCAGACAGATAGGTAAATATACAGAAGGACTTCATGTCAAGGGACCAATAACAAAAAGATAATCTTTTAACTATAGAAATGTTCTTTTACATGGGTACAATAAGCATACCATTTCGAATAAATCGATTGTGCATTATTCCTTAGACTTTATAGCAAACTGTTTGCCGGGGGGCACCTGAAAGTCCCAGTGGGTTTAGCTAAACATGGCACGGCATTGCTAGTTGTACATTAAAGCCCATGCGATTGCTCTGTTTCATAGAAAGCTTACTGAGAAATGTCAGCAGGAATACAATAAAATGGCATTATGCAAACTTCTCCGGCACCTTACACAGAAATATTTCAGGAAAATATTTTTGGATAACAACATCATAAAGGAATGCTGATTTTTACCATTTTTTTGTAATTATTTCAAATATTTCTAAGACTATTATTTTTTAACATTTTTTTAATGCTGACATTGTATAAAATGTATAAGCAAAGCACTTGTAATTTATCACAGCTTGTTCCGGCAGTATTATTTATTGAAAAGAACCATTCTAACTCGCAAAGCAGTGTTGTCCTTATTTAAATGATCTCACTAGAAGCTTTAGAAAATCTGTTATCGACCAGGATCCCAGTCTGTTCCAGAATTCTGGATACACCCATGATGCCAACTACATTCACTTATAAGCAAACACCTAACGAGCTTTCCATCTATTTATTCATCTACGTATCTTTTCATCAGCTAGGGATTACAAGCAAGAAAGAACGAACAATTAGTTCACATTTTTAATAGAATTTAATTTTGCCATATTGATCCAAGTGAAGCTTGAATCTTCAGACGTTTGCAACACTTTCTAGTGCCAGGTGGAGTTGATGTGTAGGAAGTGCCAACGCTCATCTGGAGGTGTGTTGAAAAACCTCACACTGGTCTCACATCTACTTTAAAGTTTTATTGCAGAAGTCTATTTGGATAATTTTACCCTGGGAGACAAAGGGCAAAAACCCTAAGTTTCGTGTTCTAAAATCATATGCACATATTACATAAAATCATATGTTTGGACTGGAAAATGCTGTAGGTCCCCAACTCAAGTCCATGCTTAACTCTCAAGCACAAAGTGCTACAGAAGTCACTGCTGGCGGTTGGAAGAAGAGTAAATCATAGTCTATTGCTCAACAAGCCAGTGTGTATATTGACCTGTTTCAAAAGTTCAAACTTAGAATAGAAAAGGATTTCATATAAGCTTTCAAGACATCAGAGGTTCCTTCTCTGTGGAACCTTGAAAGTTGGTGTAACTCTACATGTTACTGACCTATTACAAAATATCAAGAAATTTTATAGAATGTTCCCGAAAAACCATATCCCTCCTTATAGCCAGAATACATTCTTAGATGGTTAAGCAACATCAGGAGAAGCAAAGCAGCAGAAGACTACAACTAAAAAAAAGATTGCAGCAAAAACAATAGACATTTATCTCATTGGAATAACTTTGGACAGAAAGGGCTCCTCTTAGCAACAACATCCGGAACCACAAAATGTGATTGAGTAGGTATAGAACAGAACAATCATTATAAATGTTCAAACAACCCCACAAACATTAGTAAAAAGTATCTAAATAACACTGACATTACGAATCTGTTAGAAGGTTTCAAAGTATTTTAGTATGCATGACATTTTGTCTCTGGAAGCTCATATACAAAATAGAACAATGCAGAAAAGAACCCTATAGACTACAAGTGTACCCCGGATCTTTACCAGATCACTTCTTTCCCTAGACCAAAACCTATTTGGCCTTTTGACACCCGTGTTCATATTATAGCCGGTTGAGCCAGTATGAGCTCATGAAGCTTGGAATGTTAGTCCAAGCCTGGATGGGTCCATTGTTTCTCTCACCTCAGTCTTTTGGTCTTCGCATGCATGATTATGGATGTGTGCAAAGACTTTCTCTAAGTGGCAGGTTAGTCTTGCTTGACTCAAAAAGCTGACCTTGGGGTCTGGCCCAGCTCAGTCAACATCAATGGTTGGCTTGCTCACTTTTACCATATGTTATGTTATAGTCCCTCAATGACCTTGGATAGCTCAGCATGTACAACTGTAACAACACGTAAATGGCGAAAGTCGAGTGGTATATCTACCAAAGGAAACTCCACAGAGTGGACAGGAGAAGAATTTTAGATTTGGAAAAGCCAAATATTTCAGAGATTGGCCAGTTCAGGGTTTGGTTCTACTCTATGAGGCACAGCACAAGCCGAGATAAACAGCAACAGGCATGTTAAACATCAAAAACCCACATTTCCATCATTTTATGTAGCCTTATAATAGAACAGAATTGAATGTGTTCTATTATGATAATGTAATAATACCTTTTCTTTGATTTTTTTTTCTCTAGGACCAATAGAGGACTATTATCACTGTGCAAGATCAAGGGGCAAGTAATCAAGCCACTTTTTCCTGCAAACTATTCCCTATCTATATATACAGTATATATATATTGATGCAGAGAAATTTAAATACATTATTTTTTATTTAGGCTTCCCGCGTTGAATGCACAAGCTGTACATCTTTCTTATTTATAGATAGTATAAAAACAAAAGAGGACAATAGAATATATTTTAGTCAATGTTCGCTGCACCAGATGCAGCTTGCTGTTAGAAAATATGCAATGCATCCCTGGATTAAGTCAGTTCTAGTAAACCTTATCTTCATCTGATCATCCAACTCGATAGAAAGATTTTTATTTTCACTACGTGAATCTCATTGTGCAGGTGCTACCGTCAGCTTTGTAATAAAGAAGATATTACATGAAAATCAGTTATACTTATATGATGGAGAGGTCCCAGTTTACAAAATTACATTTATCACCTGAAGCAAGGGAAAATTTTATCTTCATTTTTGCATTATTTTGTTGTAGTGCGGAGTAGGAGTTGCAATCTAAATATTTCACGAAAAATTATTGAAGTAAGACAGAAATGACAGACTAGATTCAGCACAAGGCAACTCACAGGGCTTGTGTGCTAACAACAGATCCCATTATCCCAAGACATAGGGTACCTGGGACTCATGGGAGCAGTCGTTCAACAAGAAAGTCTTCAGAATGCAATAAATCACAGAAAATCACTATCTATTAGAGAAGCCCAATTCCTTCACACCCTGTGCCAGTTTAATTTAACAATAATTAGATTTCATTTTGCCAGCACCTTATAAACCACCTATGCACACATCCCATTCCATATTCTTCTCCAACCAAACATGCAGTTCACAATTAAGATTAAGCTGCCATAAAATTGCTATATTCAAGTAATCTCTCCCTTATATGACAGCATTCATTCACTGGCATCCATGCATACTATGCTTAAAGGTGGCTAGTTGGAAAAGGTTCTCATTTGCAAAAAAAAAATAAAAAATTCAACATGCAAATAAACATTAAAAAAGCCAGCTTTTTTATCATAATGACTGTATAATTTAATACATTAAGCATAAAGTTGTTTTAAGTGTATCATAGCTGTGAATGTAAGTGCTAAGCACCTATCGCCACTGGAAACTTTCTGGGCTTGACTCGGGGTCTCCAGATGAAGCACTACTTCTCTGGGTCTCTGAGCCACATTCCTCTTTTTCTGGGTATGGAGAGTGGCATGTAGCCATGCCTACTCCTCACTCACTTTTCTTCCTACTCAGGAAGCCCAGCCTATATGTCCAGTTATGCCCATCCCTTCACAAAGCCACTCCCCTGAAGGAGAGGTCCACAAGTTCCAAAGTATTCACACAAGGTCACATGGAGTCAGCAATGGGATGGGATGAAAATCAAACCAATCATTTCCAACATGGCAGTACAAATGCAGAGCTTCATTTCACACCCATGTATCAGGCAGGCGGATTTCCATTACCTATCAATACATTTCAAACAGACTCATTGTACTGGTCAGATAACAAAAGCACATATCACACGGGGGATTTTATATATTTCATTTAATGAAGCTAAACATTGAGCAGGTGATATCTGCTTAAGTTGTAGAGTATTTTCATGACACTTATTTCAATGGGTAACTCACAAACAAAAAATAGATTCCCCTTAAGGAGGAAGTCCCTTGGAAAAAAATATTTTCTCCTTGAGCGTAAAAGTTACAGTGCTGTATCCAATAATGTGGGTTAGCATTGAGAAACCCTGGTTTTATTTTATTTTTGTTCCAATAAACTTTGTTGTGATATTTTGCTCAAACACCACACTGCACGGATGCTTTATGGCAATGCTAATGAAGTCCAATCCCCCACAGTCATTAGTCAGAGTTTCAAGCTGAGTGATTAACAATGAGCCACTCTATTGTTTCCAGCAGACAGTATGATAAGGAATCGGGGTGTTTGTCTAGTACATTGGGCTCAGATAATGGAGCTAGAACCCATACAAATGGCTAATATACAGCTTCCTAAAAACATTATATCATAGAAAAACTACCGGTAGAACTGTTTTCAAAAAAGAACATTTCACAATAACAATAACAAAACGGCCTGAGTTCCCCTTTGAAGGGGAGCAGGATCCTAACGTGTATATATGGTTTATTTTATTGCGTAAACACTATTACATATGTTTATATAGCACACAGAACTATAAAGTGCAGAATATGGCAAAAAAAGGAGTTTGCTTTAATCATCAGTGGATTAAAAACAAACAATATAATCCTAAAAATTATACAAATATAAAAAAATGTGGTATAACACATGCTTGTTGCAACACAAACCAATATTTTATTTGTGGGCAGCATGCTAGTGACACGAATAGGCATAAAGTATGCTATACAATATTTTTAGAAACTTAGCAAATGCAATGTACAGTTTTATAATATAAATCATACGTTATATCTACTTTTTGTTCTTTTTGAACTAACTCTTTTAATGCCTTCACTCAGTACACGCGGGAGCGATGCCATGTCTGCCCACTTTAACTACTTCTAATTATGTGACATTGGAACCAAAGTCGCATTGTTATATATTCTAGGTCGCTGTTGATAAACCAAGACTCCTCGGACCTTTTCATGACCCCATGAATCTAACTGCACGGCTCTAAGGTGCTCTGGAACTGGAAGCTTTAATAGCAAATTTGGACAAATTACATAAGACTGCACAGAACTTTTTCCAAACTACCTCAACTGGTCAAAGCTTTGGGGACAATGAGACAAATATATATATATATACACAAAAACTCGGGACAAAATATGGTCTGCAAAAGTCCCAGTTATAGAAAAGTTAGAATAAAAGTTACCTTGGGGTATATATGAAAACACGTGGGCTCACCTAAGTCGTTTCAAAGGCTTTTACCAGGTTACTAGTCAGTTTTTCAAAACGTTTGCACAGTTCTATACACTACATAAATCCCTATAACTGCGCTTATAGCTCAAAAAAACAATAGAAATTTATAATAAATCCACAAAATGTTTATACCATGAAGAAAGGAATCTGAACTGTCTTTTCTCTGTATCTGCATGGTTATTCCCCCCGTTATGTTATCTCTCACCTATTAAGTTGCTGATTGCTGCTGGTTGGTTCAGAAATACCCCCGTAACAGTGGGTTGGGTTGAAAGGAGAGAACGTGCGCATAATGCGGCCCTTACCACACTCAGCTCAGCTTCAACATCGTTAATGTTTAAACAAAAAGCACAAATTCTAGGTAGTTCTACTTAATGAATTTACTTATTTGCGAAGGTGATAGTTCCCTTTAAGGTGAGTTTTCAGTGCCCACCTCCGATTATTGTTTCATGAATTGGTATGAATCTCTCCCCTACATAAGTCAATGACCCGATGGTGAAATTATTGCCCGGATGTGGCATTGTGCTGGTAGAAATAGAGACTTTTCACACTACGGGAGGAGGACAATTTTGACTATTTCATTCATGCACATTGCACTGCTGCTGCTCCCTATATCTTCTGGAAGAGCTTTAACATAACGGTAGCCACTTCAAGTCTAAAAATCCCAAAGTGAGAAAGACTGTGATCATCTAAAAGAGCTGACCCTGGGAATATTAACCCTTTAATAGCCCAATGTGAAGATTCCATGTGGTGACTAATGGAAACCTTCACTTGGCATTATTTACAGATACAACTAAGTCACCTGCATTCAAGCAGGGATATCAACCTTAACTTATTGGCAGCAAAAGCACCAATATATGATATGGCATATATGATAACAGTGGGGTAGAATAGGAAGGCGTCAGTTCCAGACTGTGTGACCCTGAGAATCTGCCCCTTCACTCTGAGACCCTGAGAATGGGGTAAAAACCCCTGAAAGTTCCTAGCTATGGTGATCATACATGGAAGGATATAAACAAGAATCTTAACAAGGCTCCAAAAAAGATATTTATTTTTAAAAGGTCATATCAAGAAAACGTGGTATTTACAGATTTACATTCAAATATATAATATCCACAGCATGAGAAACTGTAGTTAAAACCATGTTTTCCCCCCATAACATATAAAAACACCCAATATCTTTATTTTACAAAATCAATACACTGTCACCTGTGGCAATCAAAGCTGTTTTAAGTTTGTCAATAATATTGATATATGTGAACAAAGGATTAAGCAGGTATTATTTGGTACTAGAAGATAACATTGTAAAAAATATAAATCTACTCTTAATTTACTCATAGATTATTCTGAATAGGTTAATATGCATCATTTTGTATCCCTTGTGTATATATATTAAAACTAGGCATTTTAATTGTGTTTTATTATTTTTGCATGTTTTTCCTTTTATTAGGGAATACATATTAGCATAGAATTTTTAATAAAACATGTTAGATCATTATATATATAAATATATATATATATATATATATATATATACTATATGTATTTATTTCTAATGTGACATAATATTATCCCTTAAGAGAGTAGGAATAGTTTGGGGATTCTGTGGCTGTATAGGTTGCAGTTCATCAGTGCAGATGAAGTCATTGATAACACAAACATACTTTATGACATATTTTGAAAAAATAGTAATATTTGGTAAGTTGACAAAGAGTCATTAAATTAATCTGGCTTGTAAACATGGTCTTTTAATGAAATTATATGCGGGGAAACCGGCAATTTAAAAACCCTTAATTCCAAAAAAATAGCAAAAATCACTGTTTAGTGACATTATTAATTAAAAAAAAAAAGTATTCTCTTTAAATTTCATGCCGAATTGACATGCAGGCGATAAAGTGACTTTCAATAATCTCCTCCCTGAAACTCCAAAGACGTTCTTATGCCATTTAAAAAAAAAAAAATAAAAAAAGCCATTCCGATGGAAATAAAGTAACCGCCTTATGGACAGGCTTCGGGGCATTAATATTTAAATCTGACCTATCCCTTGTGATTGGAATTCAGTTTCTATTTGCAAACAAAAACTAAATCAATGCTCTTAGAGTTTAGACTAGATCCCTAAACAGTTTGCCGCTCTCCATGCGCAGATAAGATAAACTTTCTTTGACCCAATAGATGAAGTTGCCATGACGATTCGAGAGTCCACTTTCTGTATTGATATTTTGCTGATGTAACAACAAATAGAACCAGATCTTTGGGCTGATAACGGTGATTAATTAATACTAATATTGATCCATACAAGCAAGAGACAAGGCTATTAACTTAGAACCTGAAAAGTCAATTGTTACCTGTGGCAGAGATACTAACGGCTGATTCACAAACATGGTAAACAAATGCGTTATCTTTATGCTAATACGTGGTTAAAGGATTCACCGGGTCTTCATATTTATATCTGCTGAACGCATACAAAAAAAATGTGTCTTTAAAGCAATTCAAAAATGCCTTAATCTACCATTCCTTAAATCCTATTTATTTTGAAATATTATTGCCATAATTCAATTTATTAAATTAAAAATCAAGGTTATTAAATGATGATTATTTTTTTGGGAGGGGGTAAAATAAAAAAATAAATAAAAAAAGTACGTCTCAGCTAGTCGGAGCTGAAAGTTTTTTTTTACATTTTTTTAACTTACTACTAATTATCGCCGACGCTGATCTTTGGGTGTCATGCGTCAGTCATATTGGCACCTTGTTGAACACACATTTTTAAATTAATTAGTATTTCAAACAAACGGAAATTAAGGCATATAATACTCCAGTGTTTCGTATTAGCCCATAAATTAAATTAGCAGCCACTCCTTTAATCTGACAATGATAAGTGCATACTAATAATAATCGTAATTGGAAGCGAAAGATTAAACTCAATTTGTGTTCTTAATAAGATTGGCATTCGTGAAGTCCAAGAGAGGTAGGAACACGTCAAAAAACTAGAAGCAGCATTTTGGGAAGAAAAATATCTTTTTTCTTTTTAAGTGTACTTTTTGTGTGATTGCGCAAGACTTTGGCAAGAATGAGCTCTGCTGTTTACTGGTTTTGCTGAATTTTTACGTGAAATATCTAAAATTTAAAGTAACAAAAATCACTAATCGCTCTAAAAAGTTCTATTTGATATTTAAATGATCTCACCACAGCGCCTCTATGTATGAACGGAAACATTCATGTTCTACAGTATGCCTGTCAAACTAATTATATGTAGAATATGAACTAGATCATAGAGGTATATTCTGCAGACTTCAAATATATCTATTTTTTTATTCCAAGTTTACATTTTAAAGAACGCCGCGAAGAAAAACGCAGAGAAATTATCAGTCCAGTTGACAAAACCCAGAAATAAGGCAAGCGTCCAATTCAGGGCATCACGTTGACAACATTACTGGGGCAGATCTGTGCAGTCTGCAGCTTTACTTAACGCACACACATGAATCACGGTCATTAATGCTAAAAACACATGTTGACTTTTTCCTTTAGGATTTTCTGTCCAAGAATGATATAATTAATTGGATAGATTTGAGAATATGAAGAAGACGAGAAAAAAAAAAAAAAAAAAAAGATGTTCTATTACAGCTGCGCACGGCACTGCAAATATCGCAAGAATAAAACAATCGCTATATGAGCGGTGGAATTATGTGGAATAATCAAGCCGATCCGCGGCACACGTCTGCAGTAAGGAGATCTACATATTTCCCATCATACACAAAGCACTTTATTGTGGCATCTATTCAACAAATTCGATTGCGTTCCCGTCCTGCTTGTAAAGCGGCCGACCTTATTTTCAAACAATTGTACTGAGTTGTAAAGATGGCTTCTCTGTCTCAAATCACCCAGAAGCGATTTCTAATTCGGAATATCTCAGGTGTGTTCTGCATGCGTACTGCATTAAGTAAGCCTAGCTAATATAAAAAAAAATATATATATAATACTTCAAGGGAGTGTATGGGCAAAAAAACATATAAAAACAAAAATAATTGAACCCAAAATCTGGTTACATGACAATGTAACAACCGAGGGAGTCAATTATATAATCATCAATGTGTCGAATATGAAAATATCTATGAATACAGTTTACAAGTTATTAAATACATGTATATATATATATATATATATATATATATATTATACTGAATATCATTTACTATATCTATATGAGAATATATGTATGGGTAATAAGTACTATAAGTATTAGAAATGGATTCAGAGAACGTCTCCTTCTAGAAGTCAGGTAAAGTCTTTGACAAGAACTGAATTCGATCCACTGCTCCCAGTCTTTCACTTTCCGTTTGTTTTCTTCAATTCAGATTAAGTTAATTTATATTAATATAGGACTAAATGCTTTGTCAATAATAATCTTATCAGTCTTATCAGGTAATATCAATTAAAAATGAAAAAATGTAATTATGACCAAGAAATTGCCATTATGATATAGTTTGTAGATTTTGCCACCCAAATATACAAACAAAATAAGTTTTCCACTCTTTTGCTACTCCAAATTTTAATCAGAACTTCCTAATTGTATAAATACTTTTCATATCTTTTTTCATCGGTAATCCAATTTTTCAGCAAAGGTGTTTTTTTAAATTTCAGATTATATATTAATAATAATAATAATAAAAATCAGCCAATTATT
>VKOC01000006.1:38542253-38591604 GCA_009364415.1 Spea multiplicata
TCTGCTGGCAGGTTGTTCCATTTATCTATCACCCTCATAACTCCCATCATGGTCTGCCAGCTCTTGGTTATAGTCTACAGACCACAGAACTCCCAAAACCTGCTTATATGTCATCTTACCGATGACGACAGCAACCACCAAGAACTGCAGTTTTCCTTTAAAATATAAAATTCTTAGGAAAATGGGGAAATAGCATATTTAGCCTACAGTAATATTAACTCATAAGCATCTATAGGCAACAGGACCTACATCTGCATATTAGCTTGATGTCCTAACAGTATATATATATATATAAATATATTTAAATATATTTAATTCAAATATTTTTAAAATTATGAAGCTATAAATTGCAAGGAAAGGAATGTAGTTGAATAATTACAAAAAAATATATATTACTAATTGATGACATTGAACGTGCGAGATGCAATATTTTAATAAGGCACTTCGTTATCCCAAAAAGAGTTTTTTGTTTCTTGTAAAGCTTGGACGTATTCAGTAGCTTTGTATGTGAAATAACTTTGTTAACCCTATTTTAGTGACAATTATGCTATCTGTAAGTGAATAATAATGTATGGCAGGTATGCATATGTGTAGCACCTCTGCGTGATTCAGAGAATATTCTATCACTTTAAACTTTCGATGCCCCATTAACCCCTTAAGGACAATGGGCGGTCCCTAAACCCTTTGAAAACATTGCATTTGTCATTAAGGGGTTAAATATGTTGGGAAGGCACATTTATTTGTGTATTTGTGGATTTGGTGGTGGATGCGAGCTTCGTTCCAACTCTCTATAGTCCAAGAATATTCCGCCTTGTAGGCTTTGCCCGCACACCTTTATTGCCACTTGTGTGGCCAACTCCGTCCTTTAGTGTGCGGCCACCTGCTGGATACACAGTGCAAAAATGTAGCGTGCAGCCGTATGTATCCGGCCGGCATCATACACTGTGCCAGGGCTGATTTAAATCCCCAGTCCCTGCTGCCTTGATTAGTGGGCTGAGTGGAACCGCAGTGGCCGTCCCTCAGAAACGATGGATCTGAGCCTTTTTCCCCATTTTTCAGCACTCGTTTTCAATTTGCTGTATTAATCCTAATAAAACAAAAAAAAAAGGAGGAAAATGAATGTTTCTGTACATGTAAAATCACTATAAACTTTATACTAATTCTGTTTCTAAAGGTGGTAGATAAGTGGAACAGCCTCACAGCTGAAGTGGTAGAGGTCAATAGAATAAGAGAAATTAAACATGCAGGGATAGGCATATGGCTGTACTAAATCTAAAACAAGAGCAAGGACTGAGTAAGGTTTGAAAAGAGCATAGTCTGGACTATAAACATGTAATATACTTTATTAACCCCTTGAGGACAATGGGCTGTCTGCACGCTACATTATTATGCTCCAGCCATGGGGGGAATTTAAGGAGGCAACAGGGCAATTTCCCCCATCCTCTCGAGAAACAAGGTGGCATGTTACGGGAGTTACTGGGTCTTGGACCCGTATTTCAAGAAGAAGGCAGGGTTGAGTGGGGTCGCATTATGTGACCCCGGAGTATTAGGGCTGAGAGTGTGTGTCTGTGTGTGTTGGTGTGTGTGTATGGGTATCGTAATGTAAATGTGTGTGTCTGTTAGTGTGTGTAAATCTGGGTATGTCAGTATATGTGTCTGGGTATGTTAGTTTGACTGTGTGTCTGGTTGTGATAGTATCTGGGCATGTTTGTATGAATGTCTGGGTGTACACGTTAGTGTGTGTTAGTATTGATTGTCTAGGTATGTTTGTGTTAGTGTGAGTGAATGGATGTGTATGCGTGTTAGAAGTTGCTGAGGAAGCAGCAGGGCCCCTGCAAGTAAGAGATCTGCAGGTAAGGGGTGGGGAGGGTGTATGAGCAAGTATGTGCAATTAAGGGAATGAATGAGTATCTATAAATGAATGAGTATATTAGTGTGGGGGGGGCATGGCATAGGGAGCCTGTAATCACACCACTATAATGCCCAATTTCTAGCATGTGCTGGCTGCCTGGGCATGATAGGAGTGTGATTTCTGTTAACAATCATATATATATTAATATTATAGATTTTTTTTGGTTTGGGGCAATTCGTCCCTGAATGCACCCAAGCACCATTAAAACCGGTGCAATAACATCTAATAGTTTTTCAACTGCCTGGAGAGTTTTGCAACTTTAAGCATAAGTAAATTCATTAATTGAATAATCTACCTATAGCAGCTTATTTTTATCAATCAGTGAATTAGTTTTGGAGAGATGAAGAAGCCACATAATGGAAATGGGAGTACCCAACAACAGTCAACAAATTAATAATAGAGGAGAGAAAACTTAGCGGGGAGGAATAACCATGAGGACCCTGAGAACAAGTTTTTCATTCACACCTAAGTGTTCTATACAGCAAATATAAATAATGACTTCTCACCAGAAAATCGAACACATCTTTTCTAACTTTTACATTTGCTTGTAAATTCAGTAAGTAATATTATCTGTGCATGAATTACAAGTGAGTAATTGCATTGTAAACAACTGTTCGCTTTGGGATTAAAGATAGAACTGGCTTAATAAAGTGAAAGAAAAGTTCAATAAATTCACCCATCTTTAACTTCTCTGTCTACCCAGTTATACTTTGGGTTCCTTGAGTATCATTTCAAACTCAATAAGTCCCTCTAGGTACATCAAGAGCTAGTTTGGGAACTCCCCAGGTTTGACCTGGAGCCTCAGGCTGGAGCTCTGCTTCCCTGGGTCTCCGGCTCCGTTTCTTCCATGAGTAGGAGATGGCAATTTAGGAGCATCCACTCCATCCAGCTTTCACCCTGGGAAGTTCTAAAGAATGGCCATCTTATGATATCCATGAAGAACGGGAAAAACCCAGATATAAACAGGATTAAGGTATTTTTTGCTGCCACAATAGAGATGCAAACTATAATGAGGAAGTGCATGTTTTTTTTTTATTGTATTTCTTTTTTTTATCATTTTTTTTTCATATTCTAAGATGAAATACCATAAATACAATTTTGATTAAAAAGCATGTTAAATCAAGCTGATATTTAGAAACTAGAAACTATTAACTATTATTTCAAAACTTACCTTACTATTTCAAAAAGTATCGCCTGTTTTATTATAAATAATTGTTTGTCTACGCATTTAATTATTCAGAGGTAAAGTGTAATAAAGTCAATCAACAAACACAGAACAAAATGCCAAAGATAACTGATGCGACTGGAGTCTCTGGACTAAAATATTGGGGTTTTTTTCTATTGTTTTGCACAGATGGCAATACCAATTAATATTATGCTTTCGGCATTTGTGAAATTCCAGATGACAGAATTTACAGATTATGTAATAAATAGCTAAATTATGGGTCATAAAAATGGTTTATGGGAATATATACATTTTTCAAATTGATATATGTTTTGTTGGCCACATTAAAAATCATTAAACATCTAATAAATTCCTTATCTCATTAAACACCAAAATTGGAATAAACCAAACATTTAGAGGTGCTGTTCCACCTACTGTGCTGAATTTAGCAAATTTGTAAGTATATGCAGAAACATGTTTGGTAAATGGCCAATCTCTTCCCAGAAATAATTATTTCATCAAGTAAAAAAATCAAAGTATTTTGCTGGGAAAACTTAATTGTCACATGACAAGAAAAAAGTGCTGATAGGTTGTTGCCATATTAACAAACACTTATTATATGTTTATTTGCTATTTTATGTAATTATATTTTTTACAGGAAATAATAAAAGGCTAGTTTATTTGCAAATCTGGAGGCTGTGGTCATGTGATATTTTGGGTGACTTTCCCTGCTTGATCACCACAATTTTATATTAAAAATATTCTTTAATGGCAATGCTAATGAACTCTGTCCCTAATAGACCTCCATAGACTTCTATTAGTCAAAATGTGTCTAGGTGATTTAGAATGAACCACTCCATTGTCTAGCTGAAATAAAATATTATGAAAAAACTGGAAACTGATTTTAAAAAAAACAATAGCACAATCTTTTTTTTAATGTATTTAAAAATCACCTTTAATATACAGGATAAATTATTTTTTTTTCTAAGTGGAACTGCAACTCAATTAAATTAATTAATTAATTATTAATCTAGACAATGCGATAAAAACTTAAAAAATGCATTATATAATAAAATACCATAGAAATAATAATAGAAAAATAGAAATAATAATTAAAGAAATAAAAAACAAAAATGAGGCTTGACAAAAATTGGCTTTTACATTACAGCCACCGTAAGAATGTGTGAAAAAGAGTCAAAAAAAATGATTTAAAAGGTGTCTTTTGAGTGGTTTAACCACTTGACTCGTTATATTTCCCGTACCAAAATTTTCATGTAAAGTCTTACAAAAGTCTTGATACAATTACAAAACACATTTTAAAAAAAAAATAATAAAATGAAGGCCCTATTCCCCACACACTTTAGAACCCCCTACTTATATATGGACCCCGTAATAACATATACATTACATTGTACGTTTTTCACCTTAATCAGTCCTTGGTCTCATCTTAGATTAAGGGGTTAACACACATTTTGCTAACAAAACAGAAACAATGGTAACCAGATGCCTCTGCCAAAGTGTTTCCCATTTCCCGTAGAATTACTCTTAAAATAGATAGTGGAAAGGTTTATCAATAAGAGTGTTCCAGTTATGTGCCAAAAGGTTGCTAGAATCACCCAAGACTCGATTACTTGATATGCCGGTAATAGGTTACTAGATTTCGGAAATTACTAAAATTTGGATAATGCGATTTGTTGCTTTGGACAATAAAGCTCGTCTAGCTCTCCTGGTGATTCCTAGACGTGTTCTGCGCCGTGTCTTCACGAATTCGCTGTTCCATCACAGTAAATATGCAGTCACAGGGGAATATCAGTAATTTGTCACAGGGAAAATTAGCACATGGTGGTAGCTTTTTCATGGAAATTTGGTTATAGAATTCAGAAAATGAAACAGCTGGTGAAGAAGTATGTTTTAATATGAATGCGGTGGTAGCGATGTCCTCTTAATTTAAACTAATTACATTCAGATATTGTGAACGTACGAATTAGACACAGTAATCCCTGAATAATGCAAATCAGGCTGAACTCAATGGACTCACAACTTTTCTCAACCTCAGGATGTAACTGTGTGTGTGTAACTTTGTGGGTACAATAATTGAATGTCCTCTTCTTGTATGTTCTTCACCTACTTCCATCTTGCCTTTGAAGGGACCTCCCGTGTGTATGTGAACACGACATATCCCTAGAGTCATTGTCACGATATCCTGTTGTCTTTACTCAACAAATGGTGAATGGATGTGATGATTTTTAGCTTTCCATGAAAATCAAGTTACGATTTTAACAGCGGACAAGCAGTTTGTTTAATTGTTGATTCCTCAAAAATCGAATTCTGGTCACTACTATCCATTTAAACTCAATGGAGCAGGGGCGTCCAACGTGCGGCCCTCCAGCTGCTGCAGGACTACATCTCCCATGATGCTCTTTCGGCTAAGGGGCTGGCTGAGGAGTATGAGAGATGTAGTCCTGCAGCAGCTGGAGGGCCGCACGTTGGACGCCCCCTGCAATAGAGGCTCAGCAGGTCTGGACCACCGGGGTTTGGACCTCTTACAATGATGTCCTTGAGCCACCAAAACACTTTCTAAAATTATTTTTCCGTGGCCAAGCTATGGCCTAAAATTTTCCTACGGTTTTTTTGGTAAAATGCATGAGTAGTGTGTATGTAAACATCCTGCCTGCTTCCGTAAAATGAATTTCCATCTAAATATTATTAAAGTTTGAGGCTGAAATGTTAAATTGCCTTTACAAATGAAATGCCACCGCGTCTGTATCTAACAAGGAACTCCAAGGTTGTGATGGGAATGCTCGAGATGTTTGGTGGTGCGTGAAACCTTCCTTAAAGAAAAACTGTCACCAAATAAAGCTATACAGCGACCAACAGAGCATATAAAGAGGACTGTATGCTGTTACATATTCTAAAATATGGTTCAGCGGTTTCCAAGATATTTGTAATAACATCACCTGCTTCATACATTCAGAGCATAGTATTTACCAGCAAAAGCCAAGCCTCTCTCTGTCAACCCAGTTATCGCGTACTATTTTAAATCTTGCTTAAAACCTGCTGTACAAATTAGGTTTACAATTAGCTGGTTTCCCAAAATATATTAAAACTGTTTTAAAAATAGCTGAACAATTTAAAAGAATTTTAACTATCTGGATTGTGTAAACACTGTGATGATTAATGTGACATTTCATAGGCTACAAACACTAATAGGGTTTTGTTTTGACTTTTAAGGGATATTTACTATATCTACAGATTTTTTAAAAAATATATGTTTTTTGTTTGTTTTTTTTATTTTTATTTTTAAGCTACTTGTTCCTCCTCTTGTCTTCCTATGATAAATACCCTTCTTTCTCCATGACCACGTTCTGGTTGGGACCTTGGTTAGCTAACAAGTTTGCTTTGTTTCTTGATGATAGCTGCAAAAATCATTCTGAAGGATATCTTAAACATCACGGCTATATGTAAATAGTATAATTCATATTTTCCTTTATACTGTCCCTTCTACTGTAGTCAGCAATGTTGCATTCATTTAACAGAGTCCCCTCCCTTATTAAAACTACAGAATTTTAAAATATGAATATTTTATTCTATTTACAAAATTCATGGTAGCCGAAAATCAATAAACTTGACTCTATTACTATTATTTATTATGTCACTAATTACTTGATGTACTTGATGTACTACTTGGTCAGTAATATGTTTATAGGTCAGGTTCGGCATAAACCTGTATAGCCACAGAAATACTCATAGAGGATCTAGGGGTTCCTAGAACAAACCTCAATGTAAATGTTCTCACAGGGTAAGATAGGTTGTTCTATCAAGCCATCAAATGCATAACTGGGAACTTTCCAGGGCTAGCCTCCTAAGCTCACACTCGACTGCTCTTTATGGGAGGCAGGAAGGAATGTCTGCATGATGTATTTATGAGGGTCTCCTTACTTACCCTTTGAAGCCTAGGAGGTCCACTTTCTCTGTTGCCAATCTTCTCCTGCAGATCTCCATTGTATAAATTGGCTTTATTTAAGGGGAGACCTTGGATGTAACTAACTGGCCTATTGATTGCCATGGCTCACTAGTCAAGCAAACCACACAATAGGACAACCAGTCCCTCGTAAACAGCCCCTGGATCTGCTCTCCTAGGTCCAGGCTCTCTGGGCAAAATCCAGAAGTTTCCCCGTTATGCTCATATATACCGTATTTGCTTGATTATAAGATGCTCTGAAAAATACCCCTTGTATAATCAGGGTCGTCTTATAATCAGACCTCAAATAGGTCTGACTATGAGACTAAGATCCAGATCCCCCGCAGCGATGCAGGGGACCTGGATCCTCCTGCCTCCCCCCAACTTACCGGTGCATCTGAGTCCCCGGTGCTTAGTCCGGGCAGCGTGTAGAGCTCTACCCGATTCGCGTAGACAACTTCCGCTCAAGCGGAATTCTCTCACTGCCTAAAATATGTATTTCGATAAACGTCTGGTATAATTCAGAGGTAGCTTTGCAGGAAATCTTCCGACTAAGTCAGTTATAATTTATTGAGTCATTCTCTGCGCATTTCAATTCCTTTCTCTGAGTATGTAAAACATGTTTGAAAGTTGCAATCATAACAAGCAATTTGTAATAAAGTAAGAATTTACAGAAGAATTGTCCTTCGCATCTTTCCAATTACACATCTCATTCCACCATAGGAAATGCTGATTTATTTAATGTAAAACATACAGTAAAATAGAGGGAATATACTGACTCTCATTATATTAAGTAATGCATTTGTTGCTATGCACCTATAGAATAATAAATAGGGTTTATTTGCTTTTCAAGAACTTTTCAAGAAGTTTGTTTCCTAAAAGGTTGCATCATTTTATTTTTATTATGGAATTCTAGTTCATAGATAAATCAGTCTAGATACATATTCTCCTGAAAAATAAATAAAAGCAACATGTAGATTAGCGTACAGCTGAAATTAGTGGATAAAAGATGAACATCTTTAAAAAAAAAAATAAGTGAAAAGATAAAAAAGCCTTACTTTTTGTAAGTGACATGTGAGGGGGGGGAAGATAACCAAAGATAAAAGCTCAGGAATTATAGCTAAAACAATGATAACTCAGAATAAAGAAAATCTTGATTGTCACTAATTTAAAAGCTAATAAGATGGCAAATTTTATTTGTTTTTCTCCGAAGACATATGTCAAGAATGAAAAATGGGCATTTCACAATGAAAAAATAAATGGTCAATAAATGTCATTAAGATGTTAACATTTTAAAAGGTACAGCTGTCCCAAAGATTATTGGACTGGTATGTTTACATTTACATATTTACAGTCTTAAAATATAAGTAAAGCATAGTATTAATTGTTAATTTATTTTGCATGGACCGTGTGGAATTTACTACCATACAGTAGCTTCTGATTGGTTGGAAAAAATAACTTCCATCTTGTTTTTTTGCCTCTTCTGTCAGATCAGGCCATGTACCTAATGGGATCCGGCCATGTACCTAATGGGATCCGGCCATGTACCTAATAGGATCCGGCCATGTACCTAAGTGTGCTGCCTGTCCGTGTGCTGTATTGTTTATGAGCTCGCCTTACATGCATGGCAGTTAAGTTCCCATTGAAGTCATTGACTTCAATGAAAGTCCAATACATGTGCGGACACAATGCATTAAACATTTTAAATAAATCCATTAGGAATTTGGGTAATTTAACTGCCTGAGATCTAATTATGCTAGAGCTGTTTTTACATATATCCGACCCGTTTTATAAAAAATTCTAACAAACACTGCAAACATTTAAAAATAATGCAAACCAGGTAAACTCATCAAAATAGAGATCCGTTGCCTGATGGGAAATTCACTCTGGTTCTCAGAATCATCATCAAATATGAAATTCTGTCTTTCCAAGCCAATTTTTCTTTAATTTTTTTTTCAATTCTCTGTAGTAGCACCAAAACCCAATAAAACATTTATGGCCGAACTGAAGATTTTATCTGTCTGTTTCACTCTCTTTATTGCAGCCTCTCATTAACAGTATTTGACTTTTATTGCATATCTAGTATATCAGTTTCAGTGAATTTTTGTTTTATAGCATAGTAATCTGGAATATGTATGTTTAGGAGAATACATATAGATTTTATGGTCTTCAAGGGTAATATTATTATTTATAGTATTTCTGGTTCAGTGTGGAAATATTCATGAGATTTCTGGGACTCGGCTGGATAACCAATACATAAATTGGATCAACTGTATAACATATTAATTGGCCGAAAAATGTGCATTTTGTTTAAGGAAACTATGTTTCAAATAAAATTCAGTTTATATACAACAGCGCAATGACATATGCTCAAACAAGTACAACATATTCAGTGTACCAGTTTGTATGGGTCTATAGATTATAAGTACATTGGCCTTCGTTACTTTGTCTTAATGTGTTAATTTTCTGGTCAAAGACCTTCATTCATTGGTATTAATCCTATTCATCTCGTATGTAAAACATGTGCAGAAAAATGTAACATGTGGCCTGTCATTTCCAGCCATTGACAGCACGGATGTCGTTAGCTGCTGGCCGTAAAGTGCCAGGGCCACCTAGTCCAGCCCTGATGCAGAAGATCTGTGTTGGCTACCGACTTACAATCTAGAATTGTAAGAACCACGTAAAACATTGCCTCATTTATAAGTTTTACCAGGAACACTCGTCATGTGACAAAGGGCAGGCACTGATAGGTTGTTGCCATATAAACGGTTTTTTGTTTTTGTGTTGCTTTAACCCCTTCACAACAATTCAAGTGCCAGGCATAATAATACAATTCAGAAAAGGTGTTTTGCTTTTCCGTTTTTTAACACATATATATATATTGTTTTCATTGTAAATTAGATATGATCAAAATAATGGCACCTAAAGAAACCCTTCTTGTCCTGAAAAAAATACATAATTTGGGGGGTATTCAGTAAATGAGAAAGAAGAAAATTACAGTTAGACACAAACGCCGCAGACATGTTAAAACAGTATCTGTCACGAAGGGTACAAAAAAAAACCCCACTCCGGTCACAAAGGGTTAATCCTTCAGATTGGCATTATTATTATTATTAATATTATTATTATTATTATTGACAGGTCTGGTAAACAATCTGATGTGGTGCTATGTGTTGTGATGGGGACTCTCCAATGCCAGCCCTCTTGGTCCATGACCCCATGACCAACAGCTCAAAGGTCCAAATGGATCTTCAGCAAGTGAAAGCTTATGACTTCATATCTTGATAAAGGAATATGCTGGCACACTAGAATACTTATAATTTAAAATATATGGCACTCAAGGCTAAGATCTAAACAGGTATTTAAAGGGCAAACCTCCAGCAGACATAGACTTACCTGCAAGTCTGTCGAGAAACGGTAATTGCCATTCTCGGGCTAAAAAAATTTCGGTTACCTGTCACTATCATTACCAAAACCTTATGTTAACATTGGTATCTGGAGAGGCAGCCAAGCTACTGGCTCTAATATAGCATATAGCTTCTAGTATATTGCAAGTAGGTAGCTGCGTCCAACACAGAACTTAGCGGGGTCCTATCTAGTAACGCCTTGTAAGGGGGGATTGATTGAGGAGGTTGAGGTGTTGGTCTGGTGTACTGGGAGCAGATTATCCTTTTCAGGCTCCACAATCAAATGGGTGATCAGGGATCCTCTGTGTAACCGACCCATGAACAACATGAAGGCCTGTGCTCATCTCTTCCCTAATTTTGTTCAGCCTTCTGAGGTGGGGGGCTGAGATATCCAACGGTACAAAAAGGGCCCACCTCGCTGGGGCATTGCCCCAGTTCCTACTTTGGGCAAGTCTCCGCATAAATACATTGTTGACCCTATCCATGCCTACATCATCAGAGGAGGAGGCACGGCATGTTGTTGTTGTTTTTTTTTTTTAATACAGCCTTATGATCCCCAAATCACCAGAATTTATCAGTATTACTGAAACCCAACTATCCTATCGGGTACAATGACTAAATAGTAACAGTAACTCTTTTACTCAATGTGTAATGGTCTTAGTTTAGGTTCAGTTATTTTATATCACTTTTATCATCTTTATGGTACAGTTTTATGAACTTCATAAATGTTAAAGCGCCTATATCTTTTTAAATAAAATAATAGATGACATTAACACATTTTGTCCTTTAAAGAGAAATAGAATAATACAAGTACTTTATACGATATATCAAAACACTGCTGGCGATTTAACTTTCGCCATTAACTCATATTATCAATTGAGTTACAACTGCATACTTAAATCTTAATAACATACATGAGATCAATATGAACTTCGTTGTGTCTATGGGTTTCCTATACATTTAAATTTGGATAATAAAAAATTAAATCAAAGCAGAAATAAATGTATTCTTCCAGTGTGTCTTAAATATGTTTTTTTACACATTTCTATATCGGATTGTATATACATATATTTATATATATATATGTATGTATATATACGCACACGCGATACACCCATACTATACCATGTTTTATACAGCAATCCTCTTCAGACGGATGAATTAATATCTCCTTCCTCTAAACAGGAAAAGTAAAAAAAAAACAGCAATCCCCAAAACTGCAACGAGCATCAAACGAGCAGCCATGTCAAAATAAATAAAACCGATTCATTCCCGTACCAAATATAGGAAGACGTGCGCAAATTTCTACATTGCTATGTCAATGCTTACTCCTGAAATGCATATTTACACTGTAATTTCATTACAGCACAGACTCTGCCAGAATGCACGGCAGTCGAAACTGAAGTTTGCAATTTGGATATGAGTGTCAACTGAAATAGTGTTTGATTTCGCTCACGGCCCTTTTGGGTTTGTTACACCCTGGAGTGTGTGTGTATTAGTTCGAGAACACGCTTGTAATGTCATTGTAGACACATTCAGCCATGATGCATTGCAGAGGAAACACCGTACCGGCTTTGTGATTTTCCCTAATATCGCCCTATTACCACGGCTTATCGGGAGCAATATACATACTTTTTAAATCAAAAAAACAGCGTTCAATAAAATATTCGTCCAAGTTACTTTTTTTTTTTTTTGGGTAGCGTTAAAACCAACTCTAGAATTTAGTATTCAAAGAGAGCCTCCAGCATTGTGTAAAACATTTATGCAGCTGATCCTAGTTATATCCGAATGTATTTCAGCCCAGTTTTCTCTATAACTATATTTACAGAGACGATTTACAGAGAAAATGAGCCCTATAAAATTAGGGCTAATCAAAGACAGGTGTATGCCGTTAAACAGGATAGCGGATATTCGCAATGAAAAGAAACTTTATTAAAGACGATTTGAATTTATATCGTTTTTTTCTTTTTTTTTTAGATGGCTTTCGCATAATGAAGCTACGAAGTAACAGCATGTGATTCCGAAATACATTGTCTACACTTAATGGTTAAAAAGGGAAAATGATATTATCTAATATTCGATTAATAAAAAAAAAGATCATTGATGCGTGTATCACCTACAGACATCCCTATCGTGTTATATCAAAGACTCGGAAAACGTTAAAAAAAAAAAAAAAAGTTGGAAATGTTATCGAGCATTAGCAGGCATTTAAAGAGCGTTTCTTGAATATTTTTTGCATAAGAAAGTATTTGGTGTGATGTAAATGAATGGTAATTTTTGACTTTAAAAGAGAACTCTGCCAGGATATTTCAGTGTCCTGGACACGATTCTGCAAACACGGAGAGGCATTCAATTTACGCCGCTGCCTTTTTTTCCCCTTAGATGGCCGTGATTGCAGGAAAATTAATCCATTTAAAAATCTGCAGCTTAAACTTAAGAATTTTCCGTTTCCCCCTTTCCTTTCCTTTCCTTTCTCTCTCGGTCTCTCTCTTTTTTTTTTTTTATACTATCAATAAGTTCCAATTGAAGAGTGGATTCTTTTGCAATTCAGGCATGTGCTGGCGATAACGGGCGAGTTGGCATGAAGAGAGGCAGAGATGGATTAATTATGCAGAGAACATGGAAATTCAGCTTATCATCGACTAGCAAAGGAGCCCGGCTCACATAATCAGCAAACGAAGGGAGAAAAAAAAACTAACAATGCAATGGCACCTTCCAGCCGATCATCACATTTTTTTTTACCCCCTTGTAATTAAAAAATAACATACAATTATAGCCCTATCTGCTTTGCAAGCAAGGAGTGGATGTCCACAAAATAATTGCAGTGGGATAATAGAGCAGAAAAGGGACTGTCTGTTTTTTGCTCTTCATTTCTACACATACTGATCTCTCCCACCAACCCCTTTATTTTTTTGGGGGGGGTTTCTCGTTTTTTGGGCTTAGATACGCAAGTATGAGATATATAGGTGACATTCTATCTCAGGGTCCATCAGTACAACACCCTCATGTCTTGATGGAAAGAACTTAAATAAATGATAAGAAAAATCTGAATTTTGGGCTTTTCTCCCTCTCATCACCTGTAGTTTCAGAAATTCACCAGCTTGCAAATTATACAATAATTAATTAGACTATTTAATACTGAATAAAAAGTGCTAAGGATTTTTTTCTCATTTTTCCAAAAACAATTTTTACTACTCTCTTTTTTTTCACATTGTCCGCAATTAGGATAAACAAAAGTTCTGATTATTGAGTTGTAAGCAATACAATTGCTTTTAAAAAATAAAATAATGTTGAACGCGCACGGATGTGTTTATCACGGAATATAATAAAATCCATTCAGCCTGGATGGCAGCAAAGGACGATGATAAAACGAATGCTTTCGAAACACCAAATGATCAAACGTTGCTTTTGACCTAATTTGCAGATGTATTTTTAGATTTCGGTTAACAAGTGGAAAAAAATATAGCATGTACAAATCACTTTCCGCTCCAATTACTTAGACAAAAGTTCTGCGCCCTTATCATTTTCCCCAAATTGGTAATTGCTACAGTATGCTTTGAGAATTCGTACGTATAATGTGCTAAAATATATGAAAATGAAGCTCTGCTTCTTTAACCCTTTAAGTTTCAGGGAGAAAAACAATGCAAAGGAATCAAACAAAAAACACGGGTTTGAAGAATGAGTTAATGCTGTTTGGACAAAAAAATTTGTTTTCTTGCAGAATCTTTTCAATAAGGAAAGTTTGCAGGAGAGTTGAACTTTTCAGGCTGGTGGCATCGCTAGGTCTTTATGGCGAGCTTCTCCTGTAGGAAGGCCTGAGATGGACCCATATAATGCATATATATCAGTTTGGGGGTTTGAAGAAACCCTCCACGTTACCTAAACATAATGCAAAGCCAACTCCACCATACCTGCAGGATGATGCATACTTTGGGTGTCCTCCTTCAAGAAGGACTCATTTGGCTGTTCCTAATTCATTGCTAATGTGGTAAAGTTTACATTTCTCATCTAATTATCACATTATTCCGTGGACACCTGGCTCGTGTATGCAGCAGGACAATTTAAAAACAAATTGAGCTTTAATTGGTGGAACTCAGCAGAGTACACAGGGATGTTTATTCTTATCAAATGGAATTCGAGTTTTAAGATGTCTAAGATGAATAACACCAAAAACCCCTGCCGAACGTTACAGCAGATCGACCTGCCAGGTAATGGCAAAAAATGTACCCTAAGGGCTTTTAAAGTTGGCAGTCCATGGCCGCAAATACACAAATAAAGCCCTTCTGTTGTGATGATGGGAGGAAGTTAGCAGACTTGTGTATAAGTATATAGAAGCAAAAACCACAAAATACAGCGCTTATTTAATTGTGGGAGAAATATTTTGTGAGAAAAAAGAGAAACAAAATTCCACACCAATTAATAATAATTATATGTGAATAATATAAAATAAATAATATCAATTATAATTACCAGCCATATACGGAGGAGGGGATATTGGGCTTTTGTATTTTTTTTATTTTATACCAGTGTAGGCTACTTGGAGCTCTCTCCAGTAGGAGTGGCTTTATGAAGGGGTGGGCCTAACCATACTTAGAGGCGGGGCTAAACCCAGGAAGCCTTTAATGCAGTGGTTCTCAACCTTCCTAATGCCGCAACCTTTTAATACAGTTCCTCATGTCGTGTAATTATATATTGTGAAATATGTGTTTTCCGATGGTCTTAGGCGACCCCTGTGAAAGGGTCGTTCGACCCCCAAAGGGGTCGCGACCCACAGGTTGAGAACCGCTGATCTAGTGGATGGCGGAATCGTTGTGGCCAAACACCACTTCCATGTCTGGAGAAAGAAGAAAGAGCCCCGGAGACTCAGAGAAGCAGAGAGTTCCTAGGTATACTAAAAAAAGAAAAGCAGAGAGCGCCCAGGTATGCTGAAAAAGACGTCACTGTAGTTTATTGAGGCAATGCACCGTCATTACTTTTTTTTACGTAGCAACTACATCTTTCCTGCTAGTTATATGAGATTGCCTATATACATATTATTTCAGTTATAATTAGCAAATTGGTTGGGTAGCCCTTTGGCACAAAAAAGGTTAAGATCCACCTAAACGCATATTTCCATCTACAGATCATCTCCTACAAGACACTTAAGTTATTTTTTTCTCCCACAGTAAAGTGTGCTAACACCAGACCTTTTGTAAGACAAATTAAAGGTCATCAAATGCCAGTATGTAAATCTCTGAGTGGAATCGCAGAATACTGACTACATCTGACGTCACTGTCACTTGGAATCATTAACACTGAAGTCTAAGCAAGCAGAGACTTGTAATCTGAACAGACAACAATGTCAGGTGTAGTCAACATCTTATGAAGATGTGAAGCGAAGATGGCGAATGGTGGGCTTATGTGAAGCTTTGATGTGAACTGGCAGTGATATTAGACCTACATTTTATGGGTAGCCTTATATTCATATCTTGTTATTAAAAGGATAGCTGTTACATTGATCACATGGATCAACGTTTAGTGGCAGAAAAAATGCCACCTTAGAGATCTCCGGTCAAACATCATCTAGAGTATTGTGTACATTTCTGGAGACCCAATCTCCAGAAGCATATAGATATTGTGGAGAGAGTTCAGAGGAGGGCTACTAAAATGATGAACGGTTTGCAGGATAAAAATTGTCAGGAAAGACTAAGGGATCTCAATCTGTATAGCTTGGAGGAATGAACACAGGGGAGATGTGAAAGAAACAGTACACACTGAAAGGGATTTAACAACTTACAGGAGGGAAGGAGGATAAATAAGAACGTTCTGCCCAAGCTACCGTGAGCTCCTTTTTTGAACCGAGCTTCCCGCTTATACTATGAATCTCCAATAATATACTTGAATTCACAGAAATTCATCCTAAATTCAGTTTCTTGAGCTTAATCAGGGTCACAGCTAAACACTTATCAGCTATCAAGGCAAGCTACAACATTACCCTAATACAGTTGGTTAATCCATTTCAAGATTCATATGGCTCTTCAATGCAGTACCCTGCTTATACAGAGTATCATGTTTGTTCTATGTGTTAATATGTTGTTTAGCTCTATTGCTGTATAGTTATTCATGTAATACAGTACTCATTTGGTCATGGAGCTCTATGAAATGCTCAAGTGCTATTGATATATTCCATAGATTAGTCTTTCCTTGTGCATTGCTCAATATTCCTTGTGGCACCACTGCTACATTGTCTGGTTAGTTATGTAAAACTTTTCAAAGACTACTCATTAGTGTTGCAACCCTAACTCTACTAATATCTGTCACGTGGCTCTGCAGAAATAACCCTTGGTTTGTCTTGTTAGGATTGTTATTATTTATTGTTTTATATAGCGCCATCAAATTCCGTAGCGCTGTACAATAGGTAGACAGGACACAACAATTAGCATGTAACAAATTGACTAACAGAGCCAACAGGTGAGGAGGGCCCTGCTCAAACGAGCTTACAGAAATATTAATATAATAGTGGCTATAGCGCTGTTGAGAAGGCTTGGTATGTCTTGCAGCTCAAAGTTATATTGCTCAATTTGTCTTGCAGGTCTATTGAATACTAGTTGTTGTGCTGTTGCTCTAATTTTATAATTCTTTATTAACCTTGTAGTCAGGGCCGGCCCAAGACTTAATGCCGCCTGGGGAGAAGTTTAAAACGCCGATCCCCCCCCCCCCCCCGCCGACGCCAGGGGGGCGGCATTTTAAACTTCGCCAACGGCATTACTACCCTTACCCCCCTTTGTATTTACTTTTAAAAGTCCTGCGGCGAGTCTCCCTGCTCTGCCACGGTGCCGGCTTGTAATGCTGAGCGCCGGAAATTGACGTCACTTCCGACGCTCAGCATTACAAGCCGGCACCGAGACCGAACAGGGAGACTCGCCGCAGGGGAGAGAGAGAGGGGCGCCGAGCGGGTAAGCGAAAACCACTTGGCGCCCCCTCTCTCTCTCCTACGCTTAAAAAAAAAAGCCCCACTCGGCTCCATTGTAGGGCTCGCCCTGCTTGTAGTGCTCTTTACATACTGCTTGCCCAGTCTTGAAGTTCTATCACTTAATTTGTTATTTTGCTTGGTCTGTTGTGAAGCGCTATACATTGATCTGTTATTAAGCGCTACACCGATAATGTTTGGTTTGCCACCCATAGGATTTCCATTGTTATAACATAACACACAACCCTTTTAATTATAATTACATATCTATAGATTACATTTATTGCTTATGTCGAATTTTTAACTGTCCAATATTTTTTTTAACTGTTCTTTGTTATATAGCTTGAAACAAAAAAACCTTTATCATATCTTATGTCCAAAGAACCTCTTAATATCATTCATGGGAGTAGGTAAATAATGGAATTCTCTGTAACCAAAACTATAAACGCGTTTGTAATCTACCCATGATTAAAAAAATCTTCATGAAGTAGAATTCTCATTTTTGTTGCCATTTTAATTTTATCAACTAGAAAGTGTCTGTGTGATTGATATGAGAGGCAGAGAAACCCCATATTATGATAATGACACGAATAAGCAGTCTTCACATGTCTTTGTACAGTACCTGATTATTTGAAAACAATTATCTCCAGATGTCAATAAAGACACACAATGCTCTGAGCTTCCAAAGGAAATTAGGCAGGGTCAAAAAGTTGGCATGGTGGAAGAAAAACCTAATTATTGTTATGTTT
This sequence comes from Spea multiplicata, assembly GCA_009364415.1. NCBI lineage: Eukaryota > Metazoa > Chordata > Amphibia > Anura > Pelobatidae > Spea > Spea multiplicata. The sequence goes on from VKOC01000006.1 coordinate 38,560,397, forward strand.
TATAAGTATCTATCACAGGCCAACAGATGCTTGACTTAGGTCTATACATTTCAAAGAAACTTCACAAAATGAAGACATCAAATAAAAAGTTGATAATTCAGTGTGAATTACGGACAATATCAATTAGCCATGTGCAAATGGGCCAAAATCGGTTCGGACATATTTTTTGGTTAGTTTTTGGCCAATTTGTTTTCGGGTTACGAATTTCATTCCCTGCTCATTTGGTTTTGACAAAAATTTTGGGGCATTTTTAATTTGGGAATTAAATCTGTTGCCCAGTGCCCACAATCCCACTCACTCTCTTACGGTCTTTCACAGTCTTACGGTCTTTAAATGTTTCCCTACTTTCTCTGCCGACCACTCTTGCTTCTGCCGACCACTTCCACATCTTCTTCTTCTTCATCTTCCATCTCCTATCTTCTCGATTTTTTTTTTCATTATTATCCCTGCATAAATAAAGGCTGGAACTTCCACAAAAATGGAGGCACTTTTGATTACACCTTCTCCTCTCCCCAATCCTCCAATGGGGGAAGAGGACATCAACTCAAAACTCAGGATAAAATAGCGGTGCGTCCTCTGACGTCCTCTCCGCTATACTCCAATCGCATAATTTACAAAAATTTGCAATTTGTACGAATCTGAAGTCTTATATCAATGTTGTTGGGCCTTATCCATCAAGTCTATTCTGAAGGAATTCTGGGGTAAGGCATTATCTTAATTACCTTTTATTTACTTTTATTTTACAATTTAAGCAGCACGTCTTACAATACATATTTAAAGGGCATGACAAACCTAGAATGGACATACTAAGATGAACTAATATATAATAGGTAAAGGGGGCTCTGCTCACAGGCTTACCTAATGTAATAGTCCAGTGATTTATTTAGTTTGGGTACTGCCCTAGCCCTGACACCCCAGCTGTCCACAGGGACCTACTGCCATGGCCACTATCCTCTCTACTGACCAACAGAATATGAAATCATACCCTGCTTTTCCACCTAAGGAAGATGTGCAGGACCAGGTGCAGCATACTATGTAGTTTCCCCCTTGTAAAAAGTGGATTTCATAGCTTTATTGTAAATACTCTTTTCTTTACTAAGTTTATTTTTCCCTTAATTCCTAAAAATAACCTAGATTCTCTGTAGGCACTGTTTGACAACCAGGCCACCAGGTAGTTTTTTGTACTGAGTATGGGCATATTTGTATACGTTTATCACATACCTTTTAATACTTTTCTTGGGTAAACAACCCCAAAATATCCATCTTCTTCCTTTACATTCTGCATATTCAAGGTGGGGATTTACCATTGATGAAAAAAAGAGCCAACATTATATTATGTTTGATATGCATCCCCGTAGAGTTGTTCTTATAATCCAAGGTATTTCAGTTAAAATAGTTAAAAATAATAGATACAATAAATAAAGCCAATAAATAGCCAGACCATTGCTTTTGATCTTCAATGATCCTCTCTTGTCTGTTGGCTTCTAAGGGATAATATTCAGGAATACATTTTGCCCAATAAAATCTTTAATAAGACACAACACAGTTGTATGAGGGACAGATCGTGTCACACTAACTTAATTGGATTCTATGAAGAGAATGAGAACCTATTCTTAAAATGGGCATTATGGAGCTTGAAAGAGTGCAAAAGTGGCTAAAAAGTTACAAGAATGGAAAACCTTCATTAGGAACGGCTAGGGTTGTTGAATTTGTTTACACTAGAAAAAAGATTTTACAATTATATATATATACCAACCACTTTCTGATTACCTGCTCATTAATGGGACTGTGCAAAAAACACATGGTCATTCATTCAGACTTGAAGAAAGGATTTGTCACTTACATCATTGAAAAGGGCTCTTTACAGTAAGAACAATAAAGATGTGGAATTCGCTTCACACAGAGGCTGTCCTATCACGTTTGATTCCTTTAAATATAGACTGTATGTTTTTTTTAAGCAAAGAAGAGTATAAGGATATATATATAGATACATAGATTGATATATAGGGTAATAAAAGCAGGACTAGTTATAGCTTTTGATCCAGTAAGGAATTAGATTGCCGTTTTGGAGTCAAGAAGGAATATTTGTGAGGCACAATTGGAAATCACTTAAATGTGGGAATTTAGCCGTTGTCTGGATCAACAGGAAGGTGGAATTTCTTTCAACCTAGATTTACTATGAAGTTGTTTTTCAACAGTGGCGACCACTTGTTCCTGTCTCCTGGTGGCACAAAATAGTTCTGTAAGGACCCTTTCTGAACTATTTTGAACTGACAGGAGGGTAGAGGAACAGAGTGAGATCGAGTTATGTTATGTGACCCCACAGTGAAAGCAAGGCTGCTTGTACAGTGTGTGAGCACTGGACGGAGAAGCTGCAGGCGAGGAAGGGGGATGTGGACAGAAAGAAGGGATTATGTATGTTTGTGAGCAAGAATGTATATGTATAAGTGTGTGTCATGTATAAGTGTGCAGGCGGGTGTTATGGCTTGGCTACCTTTTTTCTACCTTTTTCTCTACTTTTGAAGCCTTACCTGACAATTTTGGATTCTGCTATTTTTTTTAAATAAAGTATTTTCATATTTTATATTCCTGTCTCTGGTTCTTTTTCCAGTTACATGTATAAGTGTGTGAGCATGAATGTCTATGTATACGTGTGTGTGAGCATGAATATGTATGTATAAGTATGTGTGAGCATGTGTATGTACCTTATTTTCTTACCAGGTACTATGTTACCTGCTATAAATAAAACAAAAAACTAAATGCTGTATGACTTTATAAAAATGTTGGCAGCTAAGCGCACATGCGGTTATAAACCTACATGCCCCACTACTTTGAACAGGTGCAAAAGGTTCCCTTATAACAATCGCACACAACAGAACCACTACATCAAGGGTGTTAAAAGTGGTCTCAAAATTTTAATTTCATTAACTTTTTCATACAGGAGAAAACAAAAATATTTACTTAAAATCTGAATAATTATATAAACATGTTACAATACATTCAAATTCATTCCAATATATTCAAATACATGGAAAAATAATTTATGTATGCAAATGTATCTGAATCATTGGATGAGATAACAAAATATTATGTTAATACTTAAGTATTTACCGATTCACCTATTTATGAATATCGTCCTTGGCTCTCCGGTTTGTCTACAGCACTACAATCGTTAGCTATTTATAGTACAATCTCAAGTATAAATATGCCTATGTATCGATGTATCCTTACTGTATCTACACAGACATGAAAAGAAACAAAAGAAACAACTGTTAGTGTAACATAGAGAAAGGAAGAGGCCATCCTTTGATTCAGATGTCTGTCTTCAGTATTTTTTGTTTTATATTGTGACATCATAATGTGACACCAGGGGGTAAACTAGTAACCACGGGGCCTTCTTTGCCCCCCCTTCCAACATACAACATATGTAAACACACTTACACAAATTACACACACTCCATTTCACCTCACTTACACAATTACACATCCATGCTCATACACATACAAGGTCATACAAACACACAATTACACTTCCATGCTCACGCATACACACAGACACATACACAAGACTATTTCCCATGCCTGCATGCCATCTAGATCTGCCTACACTGAGGTGACCCCATGTCTGGGATTGCCGGGGACAATCTCGTAATGGGACTTTATGTCTTGGGTCCTGGGCAGCCTCAATCTGGGACAATTCAATGAGAGCTCGGAGTGAAGTCTTAGTCAATCAGGAGAGACTTTTCAACTCCTCTGATTCACTCAGAGTTCAAAAGCCTCTCCTGATTGGTTGAGTCCCCCTTTCACATGGAGTCAGTATAATCTGCAGCCAGCACCTAGTAATAAAGGAAATAGACCTTTTTTTAATTTGCACATAATATTTTAAACAAAGTTTGGGTAGAAAGGAAAGAAATGAAAAGCAGTTGCTGGAGATGAAGGGAAACCCTGAAAGAGGACAAAGCCCCAAACAGCCTCACTAAAAATTCATATTACTAAGTAAATACTTGAATATGGTTTTTTTTTATTTTGCACATAAGTTAAAAAATAACTCACCTTTTGAAAATTGTGCAGCTGCAAAGTCTCACAAGATTTGGGTGCTTAATGCAGCCCATCATGGAACAGAAAAGTGTTCATTGAAATAGTTGTGACAAGCGTGCAGAAGTTTCAATTGACTCACCGGAAAGCTTGCGCAACTGCTTCTGGAGATAGATGGAGGTGGCCAGTCCGCAGCAGGAGATGTGTTCAGCTGTGACAGCATCTCCGGCAAGGGATAGGAGCTGGAGTTCAGGAATAGTGTTCAATCTATAGATAGGATTCGCAGAATACCTACATGCATTTGAGTGCAAAAACCCCTTAAATTACAGTGTAGCACTCAGCTATTATATGTATTAAAGAGCATAGGAGGACTTGCATGTACCTTCAAAAAAGAATATATTGCTTAATTGAAAACAGCACAATTGTTAAGATTAATGGGAAAATTCAATTACAAGCATTGTCCATTCAAACTGGGTTTATTTAATCTGGAAGGAGGTGCAAAAGAGGCAGACGCATTACTACGTATAAATATACTTAAGATCAATGTGAGGTATTCTCAAGGGAGGGTGTTCAACGGACTCCGCAGATAACAAGAGGCTTAACTTACCAGCCACATGAATAACTTTAAGTAGACATCTAATATCATTCCTGGCATATAGATCAGTAATAAGGTCAACATACGATATTGGCCATGTTATAGCAATTACATATACATGGCCATTACATATACCTTATATATAATTAACTACGATATTTGTGTTATGTGCTGGGTTATGGAATTTCTTGTGTCTATTATCCTACAGAGATTCTATCTAAAAACATTCTTTATATATCCAGCACACACACACACATATACATATATTAAATGATTGATTAATTGCACTCTACCAGGTTAACATTACGTTTTACAGAACATGAGTCGTTCTTTCTCACTACTTTTAGAGGAGAGTAAAAATGAGTGCTAACATTATATTTGACAACATTTTTCAGTAACAGTAAAACATCTAACAATATACTGGTACAGAAGGAGAAGAGGGCCCTGTCCTTGTGAGCTTACGATCTATTAAGCAAATGAACCTCCCACTTAATTAGATAAACCAGGGCTGCACAACTTAAGTCAAGGGTTTTTTTTTTTTGGATATCCCAGCTTGAGCACACGCTTCTCAATTAACCATTTATGTCCTCAGACAAAGATACAAAGACCGGTTTGTACTTTGTAGCCCGTGATGACCGAAGATGTGCACCCCTCACATAGAATATTCTTTTTAATTTGTAGTTCAGTTTCTATGGCAATAACCTATTACTACCTGCGCTTAGGTCACCTGACATTTGCCCCCCCCCCCCAATGATGAATAAGGCAAAATTTTACTTAATTGAAAATTATTTTCGCAAAGGTTTGGGCATCCAACAGCCTTAGGAATGATGTTTCTAATGCTGTTACAAAGGAGTTTAGTTCAGAAACTATAAAGATTGTGATCCTGGAATATATAAATATCCCCTTAATGACGGGCTCAAAATGCATTGTTTTCAATGGGTTTAGGGACTGCCCATTGTCCTTAAGGGATATAAACCGCATCGCTAAGGGGAATTGAATGGGGCTGTAACAATGATCAGACTTTGTTCTAACCTGCGGATTGCTGAACTTTGTCAGCTCCAAAATGCTAACTTACTTCCGGGATGTCATTTTCTTTAAACCATGTGATGTCCCTGACTCCCGTTACGTATCTTATAAATAAACGGAATATTTTCACCATTGCGCAGACCGGGAACTTTACACAGCATCCTCTTATTTTTCTAGGTAAAAAAATGTGAATCAGAACGCAATATAACATAAATCTTTCTGCATGAGAGGCGTTTAGCTTAGAATTTAGCACATCAAAACATTCTTTTAAATTTCACTTCATTTGCAGATTTCAGCAGCCTTGTAAAGGCACACCTGTTGTGCTGTCTGTATTTCCTTTTCTGATCATAGGCTTCTGACAAAGAGGGAGGGAAGGAAGATTTTTATCGCGCGCTCTTCACCGGACAATGCATTTTCTTCACCATTTGAATGTATCTCCGGAATGCCTGAGTGATTCATTACAGCAGATTCTGAAGTATGACAATGGACCACTGAAATAACTGATGCTATCTTTTTTTCTGATTTCATTTCCCTGATCCTCTTCATCCCTTGGCCTGTGTACCTCGATTAATTAGAAACCAGAGGATTTTCACTCATCAGCTGATGGGTTTCATGCTATACTCTCGTCACAAATCTTCTGCCTGCACTATCTCTCTTACAGCCGGTGTACGCTTTAAAAAAAAAAAAAAAAAACTTGTTTTCTTTTTTTTGTAAGACGCTGCTTTGTGACTCCAGGTTTAGTCCTTTAAGATTCAGACGCATTTTTTTAAAGAGATTAAAAAATTAAAGGAGATTCAAAATCTCTGATTAACTTAATCCCTATCCAAAAAGATACTTGTCCAAAAAAAAATTAACTTTTGAAGAGATAATGTAAATGTTTCATAGCTCTTAGCTTTTTGGTGGGTTTTTTTTTATTTTTATTCAAAATATAATATGTGAAGTACTACGCACAAGGATGAAGATCAATACTCTTTTTTTTTTAATCTTTACTGCAAAAGAAGAAATACCCAAAGAATTATATGTATTTTCTAAGATAAAACCTAACCAAGGTGTTAAAACGTTTCTCTTGGTATATACGCGACAGAAGTAAAGATTATTTTTTTCTGGAGGAAATATGTCATTATTGAGGCAAATAAATACAAATGGCAAAAGAGAGAAAACTTGGGGAAAAAAAACTATAATGACATTGTGTTTAAGAGATAGCAGGACTTAGATGTAGACAATGTAAAAATATACACTATTACAGCAACAACACGGTAGCACAAGAAGAATTAAAATGTTCTGATATCCAGATTAAAGATCTGGAATGGCAAGTGGTCTTTTTTTGTTTTTAATATTTTTTAAACTTTTTCACTATTTCTACAAACAGTAGGTTTAGGAAATATGTTAGATTTTCTTTAGTTTGTGAACTATCAGAATCAGGGTATTATATTAAAATATATTATAAAGAGATAGTATAATCGGAACTTTGAGTACTCTTATTTAGGAGTGGTTTACTGAAATACGGTCTTAATTACATTTTAAAAAAAAAGGTAAATATTTGTGTCATAATGTTATTTGTCCCCATCTCCACCTATACTGCTTTTGAATATGGAACAAAGAACACATTGGAAGAAGGGACCTCTGGTTTCTTGAAAGGATGGTCCCAGGGCCGGGCTGGCAATGATGAGGCGGCCCTGGCACTTGAAGGCCATAGGCTGCCTGATGATGTATTGTGTAGCCGTGCGTATACCGGCCACAGACCAGGTATCACAATATTCTTTGGACTATCTTGTCTGGGATTTATATCAATTTTACTTGAGTCAGTTTTTGTGTAAGGAACAATAAAGATTTAAAAGCTGGACATGATTGCAAACTTTGATGTTGCTTTTGTAGCCAACTAAATGTAATTTTCCTATTCCAATTTTAAGCATTGGTAAGCATGTGAGATCCGGTATTATGTTTGGAGCGGGTATTTTGCTCTTTGCATGGGCAATTTGATCAATATTGTGGTCTTCAGTGCCACTCTCACTGTCATATCCCTTGAATACAACAAGCTGTGACTTGAAGTGTGAACTTTTATTGGATCAATTCCAATGTGTTTATACATTTGTTCATGTTTATATACATTTTAGGCTTGGGAAAAAATACCAAAAATATATCTTATATGATTGAAATTAAGTTCATAGTCTGTCAAAAAACATAAATTAGTAACTTAGGTCCTAAGGTTCTGATGACTCAGTTTTTCAAATTCCATACTAATCCAGATATAAAGGCTGTCTCGTAAACCATCTATTACAAGTTAACTTATGACCAAATATAGAACGAGGAAACAGGAGAGAAAAGAATACTTACAAAAATTAAACACTGACGTGACCCCAGTGAAGTAATAATTCTCAGCTTCAATAATACTAAAAGTGTAAGTAAAGTGCAGTCATACATCTTGCTGACACCTGGAACTCTGGAACACTGCCTAGAAAAAAATTAATAATAACATTATTGAAAGTGATCTAATCAGTAAGCCCTGAATTTTACTTATTTAGATTGGGCAATTTGAGTGCAAGGTAGTTGAACTGAGCTGCCGAGTTCATTCCACATTGACTACAAATTAGACTTTGTCTTAAAGCTGAACATGAAGGAAGGACGTGCTTCGTAGTTTACTAAAGTATTTAGGAATAATGTGAATTTGGCAATAACTGGGTCGTATCCTTCTCCTAAAAAGTTAAGCGCCTCACCGATAGTAGGCATTTTGACATTTGTGCCAATGTCTGGGAAAGTATAGAAGTATTGGTTAGGAAGCGATTCTACTCACCAGCAAGGGTAAAGGCTATGACTTTGGGGTCTTCCGAGTGCCACGATAAGGTATAGCTGTTTTTAGAAGGAGGTAGAAAGATTACAAAAAAATCTGTCTATACTTTATATGGCTTATTATAATTTTACTGCCAGTGAGGTCTGGGAACAGAGAACAGACAATAATGTATAGCTGCTGTAAGAAGGATACATGAAAACAGTTGTAATCTTTATTCAGATCAGTGGCATAACTAGAAGGGTCACAACTCTGATGACCCCTGCAAACACTTGTTCATATCTCTGTGTGCCACTTCAAATTTTTTTTAAAAAGGCCCCTTCGAAAACATTTTGAACTGGCACGCAGAGGCACGCAGTGGGGTCACGTTACTTTACATGACCCGAGGTGAAACTGAGGCTCCAGTGTGCAAGCAGCGGACTGAAATCTGCTAGAGAGATAAGGAGGTACGAGCGGGCGGTGGTATGTATGTTTGCATGTCTATGTATAGGTGTATGTGATCATGCATGTCTATGTATAGGTCTATCTAACCATGGGTATGGATGTATAAGTGTGTGAGCATGGATGTCGAGGTATAAGTCTGTGTATGCATAGATATGTATGTGTAAGTGGTGTGAGATGGAGTGTGTGCTAACATGAATGGTGTGAGAGGGAGTCGCACCAGGACAATGGGTAGGTTTGATGTGTTAAATGGCTACATTCACTATATATGACTATACATATTACATTTTTTTTTTCATCCCAAAGGTGTTTGATGGGGTTGAGGTCAGAGCTCTGTGTGGCCGGTCAAGTTCTTCCACACCAAACTCATCTAACCATGTCTTTATGGCCCTTGCTTTGTGCACTGGGGCACAGTCATACTGGAAATGAAAGGGGCCTTCCCCAAACTGTTCCCACAAAGTTGGAAGCATAGCATTGTCCAAAATGTCTTGGTATTTCACCATACCAAGACATTTTGGACACACCAATCAGTGAGGGAGTGCTTGTGCGTGCGCACTCAGCGTCATATGGGCATGCACACAATACAGAAGGTCCCGTGTGTTTAATGAGCAACTACTGAAAAATATGACTGCCCCTTTAAATTCAATTCAAATATCTTTGTATAATATTGCATACCATTCCTTTTTGCTAATGTGCAAAATGAGTGATATTATTTTGTTGATGATAGATGAATTATATTCCGTTTTTTTACCCATCACCCATTTTGGCCTTTATGTCTGTGATATGGATGCAGGTGTCCTACCTGTGAATCCCTTGACTAATGAGTAAAAAGGTAGGCATTGTTTGAGGTCTTAAAGAGGCTCGTCTTTATCTGCTCATCTGTGTCCTCTGCTCTGTGATGATTTTTGGATTAAAGCCATCTCTACGCCTTTCCTAGTTCTTGAGGAATTAATCATATCTGTAAGTCGCTAAAGAATTTTACGTTTATTGTCTCTTTTTTAATATTGTATTACATCAAATCACTAAACTCCCTGCTTCATTAGTAGATTTGTTTTCAAAGCTTATTAGATCTTATGATAGAATCTAGTGGGTGACTCTTTACTACAGTTACTGTATAATGCTACATTGCGATGCCTGTGGAGTTTTATTTCATGAATCAAGGAAACGGTTCATATGCACCACCTATTGCTAATAAATATCTGGTATATATACGGCCACTAGATCAATAATTAGGTGACTGAAGGGACATTCTGTTGCCATTATGCTTCCTAATCTTATAGCGGGACAAAGTGGCCACCTGGGAGCTGCAGCACTGACCTCCACTTTTTTCACAGCTGACCTAGGTCGGTCAGGGGAGATCTGAGGATCTCCTTAACCGACCCATGATTCCCATTACCCGCAAAAGCTGGACAGTGGGATAACTATCTGGGACCGCAGGACAGTGCCAAAAACACAAGGTCTGTTATGAGGTATGATGATGTATAATTAAGAATAGAAGGTGGTCCCTTTCGCAGTGTAATCTTTTATCTTGCTAAATCATTCCACAAGAAATATCCTACAGCACATAGGTCTAATTAGAGGTGGGTAAACTGATTAGTGGTGCAGTATGAGCTGGGGCAGAGCTGGACACTAGGCCTGACAAACAAGCCCCAACAAGATGAGCCAGTTTTGCCATGATGTGGAATAAAATCCAGTAACTAATGGATGGTTGGATATCTGGAATACCAGGCTGATGGGCTACAATGCCACACACCCAGTCTGCCGTGGCCGTGTAAATGCAGCCGTCGGCCACACCTACGTCAACAGGCAGCCACTGGTCTTAAGGCGCCAGAGTCCCTTCAACATCACCAGTCTGGTCATGGACACTACTTCCAGGGAAGCCTTTCACCATTATCCAAAAAATGTGGAAACTTCCTTGGAAGAAGTAGGAAGTCGTATTTCTGTGGCACACTTCCATAGGCTGTTTGGGGTGCTGCAACATGATTGCTGATCAGGTTTCATCTGAATTGTCAGCAGGCAGAAACTAGCAGTTCCCACTCACCTTTGTGGTCTTGCTTACCTGTATGGAACTTGCCACTGCAGGGTTTTTTTCTATTTTCCAGTAATTTGCCCTGATGGCAGAATTCGAAGTAGCTTAATTGGGGTTTTTGCCTTCTTTTGGATCAAGAGTAGGAAGGTTAGGTAGAAGGGTTGAACTTGATGGACTTAGGTCTTTTTTTAACCTCATGTTTAATGTAACTATGTAACTATTCACGTTTGCCAGCTGTAGCAGCTACTACTGACTATGATCGATATCAGCCTGTAGGGGATATCACTAGAGATGGAAGTCAATTTTTTTTAAACAAAAAGTAAGGCTTTTATTCAGTCATCAAGCAAAACAAAAAATATACAGCTTAAAATATTGGCCAATATCTCAGGCTTTTTCCATAGCAAGTAATTAATAGCAGCCAGAGCGCTCATTTGATCAATGTACTACAAATCAATATTTATAGTTACTATAATCTAAATTTATCGAAAAGATGCAATATATCAAAACAGCAATAAGATTAAGGTTCACACTTTGCTCCCAGAATGATTGTAAACAATAGTAACAAAAGATTCATACTATGAATGTCCCGTTGAAGCAATTACAAATTATTGGAGAATAAATGGAAGCATAGTCCTTTACATGCAAGTGTCACAAAGCCACCGTGGTCGACTTGTGATCTGTAGAAACAAAGCATTTATCACTGGGTGCCAGATTAACTTTTTTTTTTATATTAACTTGAATAAAATGTCAGACATTTCTTATCAGAGGAAAATTCTTGCCTCCTGCATCACATTAGCTGCTATACATTGGTAATCATGTATAAAATATTTATCATAAATCTAGCTGTTATTTAATTTATAAGATATCATATAACATATATCCCTTTCTTCCCATCTCAGTCTTAAATAAATAGCTTTCATTTTAACTTTTAATAGCATTGAGCTAGTAAATAAAAATAGGACAGATGTGGGTTTTAGACAGTTCTTTCTCTGTACACTGAGCACTGAACACTGAAGCGAGTTGTAGTGAAGATGTGACTCGGTGCAAGGTAATAGGGAGAGCTGAAAGAGCTACATTAATTATGGGAAAAGGAGAGTAAATGTGTGGTTGTGTAAATTTATAGTGTTAGAGTGTGTGTGTGACAGTATGGTGTTCGCATTAGCGCGTGTTTCTGTACAGCGTTTGAGTGTGCATGTGTTAGTGGTAGCATGTATGTATGTATGTTACTGTATAATATTAGTGTCTTTATGTGTATGTTAGCATTTTGTATGGGTGTCTGTTAGCATTTTGTGTTGGCATCAGCATATGTTTGTGTCCGTCTATGGTTTTAGTGCGAGTGTAGAAGCGTGTGGTGGTGTAGTTTCAGGGGTATGCCTAGGGTTAGTGGTGCAAACGAGAGGGTAGAGTGTGTGTATGTAAGACTATGGTACCGGAGTAAGTGGGTGTTGCAGTGAATTGGCTTGTTAGTATGTTTGTGTTAGTATATGCTTTAGTTACTGGGGGATGCTGAAGAAATACTGTACCCAGGTACAATCACCCAGGGAATCAACCCAGGATGACATTTTATAAAGGTACTTTGTAAGGCAAGCTACAAGTGAAGACAAGAGAGGAAATCCAATATAAGACATCAGTTCTTTAAGGGAACCGGTGCAGACAGAGGTGAGTAAACACCCCATAACTGAGCCCTAATGCATAACAGCAGAGAGTAGTAGAGGAGAAAAACAAGAGCCAGAGGAGGACACCATAAAGGTACAGTCAGAGAGGAAAGTTTTGAACCAAGAGAGAACTATTCCGTAGATGTCTTAAAAATAAAGTTTTTTTTTCAAGAGAAGGGGGTGGTCAGTAGTGTAAAAGGCTGCAGAGGTTCAAGTGAGTAAAGTGACATGTTCTTTTAGTGGTGAGCAGGTTGTTAGGGATTTTGGGGAATGCTGTCTCAGGACAGTGCTGTGGATAGAAACCAGGATTGTAAAGGGTTTTCTCCATATAAACAGTTTAGCAGTTTGAAGGTAAGATGAAGGGAGGGAAGAGGGGATTTAGATGGGGATACAAGATCTAGGGGTGGCTTCTTAAGGTGAGAGAGGCAAGGTTTGAGGGGGAAAGAAACATGCCAGTGGAAAGAGAGAAAAATATGGGCTATACAATGATTATTTGAACTCTTGTCTACCTGCAGCCACTAGTGGCCACCCTTTCCTCTCAGGAGCACCCCTATCCAATTACTTGGGACAACTGAGCCTCGTTACTTGAGTTACGATACGATTAACTGTATCCTATTTATGCTTTATTCCACTGTATATACCGGTCCTGTTCCTGATAAGCCCGCTTTCATCAATACAAACTATTCTTGTATACCAGCCTGGTGTGAGACTGTTATCTCGTGTCAGTACTTTCCTGTCTGTCAATATGCATCTCGGAGTACAGCCAGAGCCTCAGATATCCCCTGCAATTGGGCTCCTACCCGACCTGCTGGCCCGGCTCCGGACAAAAGGTGAGGAGTTCAGGTACCATATGATTATGAGGCTATTAACCTTATGCTATTTTATTTTTAAACTAGCTATCAAGGCCTTGGGCAGAGAAGCTGAAAAGGGAGGGAGGTTATGTGGAAAAAAAAAAGGTGTTGAAAGAGAAAAAAAGGATGTTTAGGATTGCAAAAGAGGGAGATTCATGAACCAAGATAAATTTGGTGGATTGGAGAGCAGAGATATATGAATGGAGCATGAATTTGTAGTATGCCAAGTCATCAGGTAAGTGGACTTTCCTCCACAGATGCTCAGCAGTAGGTAAAGTTGAAGTAGTTGGGGATAGCACATAGTTTAGGCTAGAGTACGGCTGTACTGTGACAATATCTTATTTGATATGATCTAGTTTGTAACTTAAAAAAAAACATCTCTCCATCTTATGTATCGGTTTGCTTAGTCTGTCAATTCTCGTCTTCTCATACCCCTCCCTTGAGTATATGTATTGTATTAAGCACTGCATAAATTGTTGACGCTATATAAATAAAAGATAATAATAATAATCTTTAAAATCAACATCCAAAAAATATAACTGGATTTTCGGTGGCACATTATCATGATCTTCTTGATGTACAGATACATAGGCAAATGGGCCCTTTCATACCCATTCATTTTGGATGAAAATCGTGGGTTTTTTTGAATTTGGAAATTAAATTTTTTGAGAGAGAGTGAATGAGCGTGTTAGAGAGTGGAAGTGAATGAGTCCATAAAGTATAACAAAAATTCTGAGCTTTTTCCTTGATTTTTGTTTGTTTCCTGGGGGTTTTGCCTCATTTTCAAAGATTTCTACAAGCTGAATATGCCAAATTTGGTTAGATTTCCAATTCCTACGATTGTGAATGCACAAGTCAAATATATATGTTTTTCATTGAGAGTAGCTTGAACATCAGCATCACTGGCTGTGCAGAGCAACATTGTAAAATATATATATATTAGTGTATTTAAACTGTATAGCTTCTCTGTGTTTTCCCTAATTAAAAATGGTTTACGTTATACTGAAATGTTATCAACATCAACTTATTCTTGGAAGCATATCAGTAATTATTTTAACATCAACATCAATGAAAAACATTTGACATCTGGCCCAGAAAATGAGAGCAAGTCATGAAGACATTGATTAAAAAAAAAAAAGAGGAAGAAGGAAAAATGCAATTTTCTCCAATCAGTAGTTTGGCCTTTTCAGCTGTTAAATGAAAGTTTCTCTCATCGCCTACAAATTTCTAAGTTTGAAGAAAACAAAAACCTTCTAAAAATATATTTAGCTGCAAATAATTTGCTGTGTAGAACACTGTCATCTAGATATAAATGGCTTTCGAAACATATAACTTCAACATATAACTTCAATGGAGACCATTCAACAACCATCATGATATTTACACAAATTACAGTGTGGTATAATGTTTTTACAAAAGGCCAAATTTAGAGAAAAAGAAAAAAGAGCTACATTTTTGTTATAAAGTTGCACCTAAGGAGGAATGAGTCTTGCATATATTTTATCATGTTTAGAGTCCAAAGTATCCCAGGGTACTTCCTGATTATGAACATAAGTACTTTGGCCTTTGGCTGTTCCCTTTGAAAAGTTTATTCACTAAAGAGAGAGTTTGTATAATAGTTTGCGGGAGAGTTTTATTTCACTGACTTCACAATACATTATGAAGAGCCAATACCATAAATAAGCCAATATGTGTTCAGTCACATCTCCTGAGTACATTGATGCCACCCATGCATAGGTTACTTGGGTTGTTTGGGGGCTAAAAGGCCACATCTGGTAGGCTTGCATTTTCCTTTTTGGAATTTTGACATCTGGTAATCCTGCACCCTTATCCTATTTGGGGCATGTTTCAAGCAGGTCAATTCAATTCACCCAATCAAACCATATATTTTTGAAAACAAGGGCACTCCAGTGTTTTTCAAATGGTAGTATTTTTCAAATTGTAACACTTTCAACACATTAATTCTTCTTAGTCAAAGTTTGTGGTAGACATTTCCTATGTAATTAACTTACTACCACAATATGTGACACAGGCTGGTGGTAGATTTAATGTATGGAAAGTGTTACTACCATTTGCATATGCTGGGATCATCTAAGTCCCTGTCCCCTTAGCTTGGGGTTCTACCCCTTGTTAGGCATTTCAGGGCTGAAGAACTTATGCTGTATGTGCTCGTCAGCAATGGTGGTTGTGACAGTCATAGCAGCCTTCTGTAAAGCATTTGATGTATCAGTTGCTTAGTACACTAAAGAATTTAAGACTATTGCCACTAAGTCTAGCGATGCTCTCATTGCGACCAGTCTCAACGATTCAAAGATAAAGTGTCTACCAGAGAACACCTAAACAAATTTGAAGAATTTGTATTGATGGCTTTTGAGCATGACAACAGGAAATAGACTCAGAAGGCAAAAAGGTTTGAAAAAGTCTATTTTTAGTCTCCCCAAACCATGGCGGTTCCTGGCCTATCTGTTCCTATTTCAGTATCTGAGGAACCAATGTAGGTGGGGGCTACCAAAGTATCGCTGGCTGAAAAGGCTTGCAGAGGAGTCTTTGCTTCTACTGTGGTCAGAAGGGTCATTGTGGCAGATCCTTTCCCAATAGCTTCTTGGGAAGCTTGTTGGTCATTATTTCTCTCTAGATTCGACTTTGTTATTTAATTCCATCCGGGATCTAAGAATATAAAACTTGATGCTTTACCTAGGCAATTTGTCAAGGACCCCAATGAGAAATCCACTCCTGAAGCCATCATCAAATCATTGCCTTTGTTACTACCCAGCTATTCAATCCTATTTTGAAGTTCCAGTTTAAAGCCCTAGTCCACAGCAAATGGTCCCTGAGTACTATGCAACATGTTAATATAGACACATTCATTCCACTCCTCAGGACATCATCTCCAGGCACTTTTGGTGGCCTAAAGTCCAATCTGACTGTACAGATTTTGTGGCAGCTTGTACCGTCTCAAAACATCTCTGATAGAGGGGTACAATTGATGTCTTTTTTTTCTGAAGAACTTTCTGTTCCACAATGGGATCTCATTAGCGTCCTTGTCGGCTTATCACCGTGGGTGTGTGGTAATTGAAGTAATTGATTGAAGTGTTGCTGGAAGTTTTTTTCTCAAATGTTGGAAATCTGGTCGTTAAGTAAGATTTACATTTGCTCTCATCTGAAATTCAACTCAGCTAAGAAATTGAATACTTAAAAATTTTGTTTTTTATTTTGAAATTTAATCTGTTAATAAGTAATTATTTTATTTGTATGCAGGAATAAATTATTTTATTTACTAGAATAACGCAGACTGATTTAAACTAAAGTCCTCTTTTAAAATTGTTCTCTTCAGTATCACTTTTCAGATCGCTGAAGAAGAATGAACTTTTAGTGACAGCACTACAGAGATCGTGAAATGAAATGAGCCTACAGCATCTCTGTGAATTAAACCTTCTAAATGAGATGCATGCTTATGGAACCAGAGAAGGAATAAGTGAATTCATGCAAGAACCACCGCATTAATGAGCCATCACACTTCCTACTTTTATTTCAAGGCAATTTATGTTACCAAACCTAGTATTTACACAGTTTTTTAATTTTTGCCTTAAGAGTATATACAGAAATGTAGCCATTGTTTAACTCAATATAACTCAATATATTGTCATGTAATGATTTCGTATACATTCTAATGAATGACTCAACGTGGTGCAAACTGCAACAGATTAATAGAATCCCTATTTTTAGTTATATTAGAACATTGTGAACAAAATGGTGACCTGATATTTATTAGAAACCATTGAACTAGATACGGGTTTTAGTTTTCAGGTTTCACAAAAGTTATTCACAAAAGAAATAATTTTGTCTATATATCATGCTTAAGTAAATTAATGAATAATAACATTACAGGTAACAAGTCTTTTTGTTACTGAATGGACACCGGTTGATCATTTTGTAACTAAATGCAGCATTAGAAACATTATTTTCAGTACTGTTGAATGCACAGATCTTCCCCAGAAATACTTTTTTATTAATGCTGTATAATTTTGTCTTAGTCATAGTTTTTGCTTCCTTGTGACAAACAAAGTATACAACATATCCCAGCTCACAAGTTTTTGTATTTATTTTGAAATTAAATGTACCATATTGCTCACTTTTTGAGACAAATTGAAGTCATGAAACTTTAATCAAAAGATTCAGGATATCCATGCAGCCCAAACATGTTATTCTGCATTCTATGAGTGTACGATCATCTGGATGGTCACCAGGAGATTAAATATCAGATTTATTATAATACGGACAGGCCCAAGACATTGTGCTGCCTGGGTCCGAAGATGAAATGCTGCCCCCACAACAATGCCCACCAAAACCACACCCACATCTATTATGTTATATCATGATTAATAAATTCACTCTCTCATGCCTCCTCACTCACGCTCTCACACTCTCATTCACATTCTCACACTCTCATTCATGCTCTCTCACACTTTTACTTACACACTCCCAAAGTATCTTTCTACCTTCTCCACAGGCCCCTTTCGTGTCCCTGTCTTCTTTCCTGCGCTCCACTTCTTCTTTCTTCTTTTTTTAGTCTTTCTTCTGTCTTTATCCGGTTCTTCAAGTGTCTATTTTCTTCATCTGCCCCCCGCATCCTATATTTGGCACACACACCCACCAGTAACGCAGAGGCACACTCCCTCACCAGTAACTCAGAGTCACACTCCCTCTCACACATACACAAACATACATACACACCCATGAGCACACATACATGTCCATGTTCACCCTAAGTATCCATGTTCACACGTACACACCCATGCTCATACACACATATACGCATCTATGCCCAAACACATATACACATTCATGCCCAAACACACTTACATATATATATGCTCACTGACACACACACACACATCTATGCTCATACACACATGTCCATACTCAAGCACAAACCCGGGTAACATACACATTGGCACAAATTTTTACACACACACGCACATACTTTCTGCCACATATGCATCCATGCTCACCCACCAACATTTATACATACATGCTCATACACATTTACACATACATATCCATGCCCACAGATACATATGACATGTGTGCATGCACGCATACTCACATACTCATACTTACCTTAACCGCAGCTCTGGGACCCATGTAAAGGCTGGTTCAGAATATGGTTTCCGAAACCCTTACAAAAAAAAATACTGCAGTTTTTTGGACATGAAAAAACTGCAATACTGCACTTTTACTGCAGTTTTCCTGCATTTGTACTTCACTGTACTGCAGTTGTACTGCAGTTATTTTTTTACGGAAGTACAAATGCAATAAAGCTACAGCACATTGAAGTAAAACTGTAGGTTTGCAATATTAAAAAAAAGTGCAGTAAATGTGCAGTAAAACTGCAGTACAGTGAAGTACAAATGCAGTAAAACTGCACTAAATGTGCAGTAATACTGCAGTAAAAGTGCAGTATTGCAGTTTTTTCATGTCCAAAAAACTGCAGTATTACTGCAGAAAAACTGCAGTATTTTTTCGTAAGGGAATGCCTAGGCAAAGCAGAAATACTTGCAGATAATAGCTGTTATAAGGAATAGAAATGTTTAATAAACTAACCTTTAGTTTATTGTATGTAAATAATAGTATATTTGCCTTCGATCTTTTTGATTTTTAGTAAATTTTAGCATGCATATAGTATGTACATGTACGGTCATCCCTGTCATATCAGGCCTTTTATTTATTTATTATTATTATAAGTGCTACTTCTTAGACTAACTGGTAACTCTTTAGGAATGACTAAATCTCTCCAGGTCTCCATGACAGTTTCTTCTTTCTATGGGCAGGGAAGCAGTGTTGAATCATACATATTCCCTTCCTACTTCCCTCCCACTACACAATCACTAAAGGCTGTCTGGGTCCCATCCCTTTTTAGTTCATGAACCGAACCCTTTAAATATTAGATTTGAATAACCTTCTGGCATTTAACAGGTTAATCCTTCCAATGGTGGTAGAACCATCACTGGCATTCAAAGAGTTCAAAGAGAGCAAAAGTTAACGCCTAGCATGAGCACTGAGAACTTTGATAATTATAATTTTAATATGTTCCTGGCAATGTAAATATAGTTATTTGTCATGTTGCATGCTGAAAAAAGAAAAAAAAAGGATTTCTTCTGCTTTAGAATGTATCAGCTACACAGGAACATTAAATATTTAATCCATTTTAAACTAATGTTCCCTTTGTTTTTATATTTCCTACATTTCTAAAATTCACTTTCTTCAAATTATTATTCAAATTATATTTGTGTAAATTCTGCACACGGCTCCGAACATTTCAATTTTTTCATGCTTGAACAGCACCGTCCTGAGAACATGAGTTATTCATCAAAGCACTTCTGTCGTTTCATATATCATTAGCAAATTATTGATTGGGGTAGTTCATGATTCCACATTTTTATAACAAAATGTTTTTATTTTATTTTATGTGCATTTTCAGGAAATCCATAGAATTGAAATTTGATATGAAATGTCCTTTTTATTATGTTTTATTACGCAGTTGTAAAAGTCATATTAACCTTGGATAATTTAAAATATATCCTTTTTTATTATATAGACTTAGAAGTGAATGGCTTCTTTTCATAAAACAAGTCTGTCATCATGCTTGCAGGTTTTTCTAAGCTCCATCGGCACCTTGCCTCACCCCACATACGCACTAGCACAGATATGTACACACACTTACATACTAGCACACATACACGTGCTTACACTTACGCATACTCACTTATACACTCATGCTAACTTACATATACACATTAATCCTCTCACACTTACACATACACATTCATGCTCGCATACACACACTCATACATACATACATTAATTCATAATTACTCCCTTACCCTCTCATTCACACGTATGTTACCTCTCTCTCTCGTACCATCTTACCTCATGGCAACTTCCTCTCTGGCTACTTGCCTCGCTTTTACCACATACTCACATAACCTCACATTATGTGAACAACTGCGTTCCTGCCTCCCTGAGCCGGTCTAAAACTGTTCGGCCCGGGGTTGCCCCTGGTTACCACATTTACCATATAGTTTTTCATCATGTATGCCAGCACGTTGTAGAAGCCATAATACTGTGAAGGAATTAAAACATGCATAAAGCTTTCCTAAAGCTAAGACAAGACCAAGGGTTGATTAGGGTCTGGGTCTTTAAACTGGAAAAAATAGGCAAACTAGATGGGCCAAAAAGCTCTTATCTCCTGTCAAACATTTAAATAATTGCATTATAGGTTTGAATGTTTAGTTCTATGATGCTTTAAATGGATAATCTGATATGACTGTTTGGGCCTAATTGATCAATAGGCAACATGGTGATGAATCCGTTCTGAAGCATGGCTCGGCAAAAAAGCCCAATCAGCGGTTAGTAGCTTTTATTACCAGGTATGCGTAAGGTGGTCTTAATTTTCTGTTCCAAGGCTTAGTCCTTAACATTCAAAACATGAAATACATTTGAAAAGAGGGATTTAAGAGCATCTGAAGAAAAATATTTTGCATTATATGGCCATATATTGCTTAGCCCCGGTACTATGTCAAAGTACCCCAAGTTTGATAAGTTATCTAATTTAAATATTAAAAACTGTCCTTAAAACAGCACATAAGTAAGAGCGCCCCAGCATCCCAGATCACAGCCGTGTGGTTTCGCGTCACATGCTATCGCACTCAAAAATATTTCACTCCAATATGGAAGAGGTTAATCAAACACACAAAGAGAAATACAGAGGTTAAACACACACCGGAGTATTACCAGGACAAGTGAAAATTATGTGAGATAGGGCACTTAAAAAAGACAACAGAAACAATACTATTTACAGTAGACAAGTCATATTTAATAAAAAAATATATCTTTTCTACAACTTGTATTTGATATTATCCATGATGAGGTACAGTCACATGTGAAATTTTTGTGCTTTTCTTTTCTAAATAGTTTTAGTTTTTGCATAAAATAACATTTTCAGGCAGCTGCATATTAACCCTTTGTATGTATACTAGCTGTTTTATTTTAGTCTAATCTACTAGCTAAATATATTGACTTCTTATTATACTACTACCTGTGGGGAACAATAGAACGGTTCTGACTAATGAGAGTTTATGGAGGAACAGACTTTATTTACATTGCCATAAAGAATCAGCTCAGCGTGGTGTTAAGTTGCCCAAAATACAACGGCAGACAAAGTCAGATAATGGTTTACAGGCAATGTTTACTGGGAAAAAAATGAGATAAAACCAACTTTTTGTCAACGATAGCCTGGATTACTGTATACAGCACTGTATTTGATGCTTAGGGAAAAATACTTTCTTTCCCATACTCTAATTTTTGATTAACTATATGTATCCTATAATAATATTGCCGAAAAAAGATGCAATGCTGGGGTATTTGTAAGTTTGGAGCACTTACCATAAATATCAATGGAATGTTTATGCATTATGCTTCTGGTTTATTTCAGGTTTACTTTACCGGTTTTAAGGGTCATTATGTCAAAAAAAGACACTATCCCCAATTACTGCTATATTTCCTCATATCTCAGTTAAGCAGACTCATAAATCCTAGATCCCCTGATAGCAGAAGTAAGTGTAGTGCCCCCCCCCCCCATGGCATGGCTTTTGGAATTTCCTACGCATATAAAAGTTAGTTTTATAATAAATATCTGGGTTTTGTCATTGTTAGTATATGATACAAAATAAAACCTTCCTATAACCTCCATAAAAAAAAAATCACATTGGAAAACTCGACTTCTACTTTTGTAGACTTCGCTTACAACTAATTTCCTTTGGCCACATAACTCAGATGCAGTTCCAGGTACGCAGACACAATGATAAACAAAACTAATTTATAGAATATATTAAACCAGTGCAAAGCAATTGATGATATGCAGTCTAATAATAATGAAAGAATCCTGAGATTAATTGGCATAAAACACAGTTGTAATTCTTTAAGAAGTAATAATAACAATGCCGTGAAATAAAATCCTGCAAAAGTCATCTGAGGTCTGAAAGGGAAGCACGGTCGTGAACCATCCAGATGCTTGGCAAGGAATCGTACTAACTTAGCAAAACAAAAGAACTTCTCATCACACTAAACTATGTTTAATTAAGTGAAGCGACTTCTGGAAGAAGCAGAAGAAAGGTGGGGCGAGCAGTGAATGGCTGTGTGTATATGTCATCTCCAAAATAAAAATGTGCAACTTTACCCTCTCTATAATTTAACACGCAGTCAAGCAACTTCTGCATAGCCAAAATATCCTAAACCACCACCTCTACTGTAGCTTTCTATCATTTAAAAGGAACACAGAAACTAATTACAGATTGTTCTCCGCCATTAAATCAAACAGTGCAGGCAACGTGGAATCTGGACTCCAGTGTACTAATTTAATTCTTTCTAATGATAATTTAAACTGAACCCAACACACGTTTGAAGCGATCCTTACCATTCTTCCCAGAGCCTTTAACCACTCATAACACATTCTAAAAGACAATATCACAATCGTCTTGATGTCAATATGCGTTAGATTTTTTATTGAAATATAAAGGGAACTTCTGGATTACTTTTGTGGCTAGACTACATAAACTTCTAATGAACCACATCCCTGTTTTATAAGTATTGTATGTAGTCTTAATAGGTTTGCATGTATTGTCATCCTCACCACCTTATACAAATTCCAAATCATGTAGTTTTTCTGGAGATTTTTATTTCAGAATTTAAGGACAAAGTAATGTTTCAGATGGATAGTAAATGACAAGGAACATCAATTGCCGATAATGTTCTGACTACGTGTGCATTCGTATTCGGGAGAACATGAAAACACGAATGGTGCGTTTTTGTTGTTCAACCCAATATTCAAATTTAATATTCAATATTGTTCAATTCAATAATGTTCGAATACCAAATAAACTAATATGGTGGCAGGTAAACATACATGAAGACAAAGAAGCACAATACGAAGAATCTTCATGTTCATTAATATCTGCTAGCTAATCTCCCTGATCCCTTCCCACTGCATCACAGGGGTTAACAGGAACAGGAATTCGTAGGATAACGCCAGGAGCTTAAGGTCCGTAAGAGCGACTCTATTGGTTGCCGACAGTGAGCTCCTCTGACTGAGCTGCCCTTCATTGATTGATGCCAGAGGAGGTCCCCACCGGCGACCAATAGAGTCGCTCGCATGGACCTTTAACTCCTGGAACCTCCCCAGGCCAAGTTTCATCATCAGGAGTTAAAGGTCCGTGTATTTGTTGCCAGCACTGAGCTCCTTTGGCACCAACCAATGAAGAGCAGCTGCACAAAGAATGTACATGAATATTCGATCGAAAAGAACACGGGGTGGGTGAATATTAATGGAATCCAGAGGTTTTTTTTACACGAAGACTTGGCCAGGGCCCAAGTCTAGTTCTGACATCAAGGATCATGGATGAAATAAATCTTCATGATTATGCCAAGTCGTTATTTGCCTGTGTAGAACAAACAAAAAAAAGTTTTCCCTTTTCATCAATAAAAATATATATATACTATCTTGTGTTATATAAGAACTACCATCTAAACTGACAAATAAAAAAGATTTAATAATAAAATAACAGTATTATTCAATAATCACCATAAAAACTATCGACAAGTAGATAATAAATGACAGAAGAATGTCATAACAAATAAAGTCAATAAACACAATCATGGTAACTTGTCTAAAAAGGGCAAGGGAGGCAAAAAAATTAAAAGAAGAATTAAAATGCCCCCCTACTTCTACGCAAAAAAAGAACCGACCTGACCTGAGTCAGGTTCGCCGTCTAATTATCAAGACAAATATGAAACCAAGACACCACAGCTCCCCAAAACAAGACACTTGAAAATTTTGGTTATTCCTATATTCCATATACTCAAGATTAACTCTACAAGTCCTTGACATAGTAGTTCAGTGTTACAAATATTCACTTCTTCATGATTTACATATATGTACTGTTTATATAGATTATCATTAAGTAGACATTAAATGTTCTTCAATTGCTTTATAATGGAATTTGGTTTCAAGTATTTCTTCCACTTATTTGCATGCAAAGTACCAAGTACCAAGAATTGTTTAAAATCACTAGCTGTTTTTTTTCTGTAAATACTTTTACCATGTTACAGCCCTATATCCTCTATCAACCAATATAATGGCGTTTGCAGACGAAAACAAGCAATATATTTGCCAGCCTTATGTGTGTACCATGGGAGTATCTGCATTATCTCTCTGTTGCTGTTAAGTTGCTGAGTGTTGTTGATTGGTCCAGAAAGCCTTTGTAAAGATGGAGTAAGCAGAACTCGAGATAACTTCAGGGAAAATTGGTTACCTTTTGCCACATACAAGAGATTTCCTGAGGTTAACTACTAACTAGTACTTTAGTTTTAGGCCAAATATCTCCAAAACAATTACACTGACTTAAAATAAAAAAAATCATACATTTTAAGTAGCTTTAATAAATGAAATTAGTGAAGCTAAAAAACTGTGAAAGCAGCAGTTTCTGTTTAAGGAACCTGCTCACCTGCATATCTTCCTTATCCGCTAATCATCAACACTCATTTGCATTAGCAAGAAGAACAGCAAGAACTGTTTACCATGAAAGAAATATTTACAGAATTAACAAAAGTTGTCACGGAGATAATAATATTGTTTTATCAATACCAATATTGACTTATCATAGTCTGAAAAATTGCTTTTCTAAATGACATTTCATGGGACTGTGAAAATAAATAGAACATCTGAGTGCTAAAGATTTGAAATATAAATTATTGTATTTCATTTGTACTGTGTTAATGTACATCATACAATCAGGTTGTTAAATGAATAATCCTGCAACTGTCACGTACAAGTAGTAGGAGACACCGTGGTCAGGTAGGACTCCAGGACAGAACAGGTATAACAAGCCGAGGTCAGGATTCCGGAGAGCAGGATAGTCGTATAACAGAGCCGAGGTCAGGATTCAGGAAAACAGGATAAACGTAAACGGAGCCGAGGTCAGGAATCAGGAAATCAACGAAGTCAGACAAGCCAGGATCATACACGGGAATACAGAATCAGGAAACGCTATCTGGGCACTAGCACAAGGCATAGACAACCAACAGAAGGCAAGGTCAGATAGAACTGAAGAGGTTTAAATAGAACCCACAGAGGAAGTTCAAATCTCCCGCCAAACCTCATGACGTCACTTCCAATGACCGGGAATCACCACCATGATGAGTGTGGCGCAATCTTCCTTCATATAACCCTGCAGTTCGGGAGTTCACCACCAGAGGGCGCGCGAGTGCCGAAACCGGACGCCGTGTTCCAGGAGGTCTGCCTCTCCTGCGCGGCGGTCCTGCAGACGACGGCGGAGGCGGCACAGTGTTGGAGGGAGGTCTCCCTCTCCTCCGTGGAGGATCCGGTGCCCGTGCGTTGGAGGGGGGTCTCCCTCTCCTCCGTGGCGGCTCCGGAGGTCTTGCGTTGGAGGGGGGTCTCCCTCTCCTCCGTGCCGGCTCCGGTGGTCGTGTATTGGAGGGAGGTCTCCCTCTCCTCTGTACCGGCTCCGGTGGCCGCGTATTGGAGGGGGGTCTCCCTCTCCTCCGTACCGGCTCCGGTGGCCGCGTATTGGAGGGGGGTCTCCCTCTCCTCCGTACCGGCTCCGGTGGCCGCGTATTGGAGGGAGGTCTCCCTCTCCTCCGTGCCGGCTCCGGTGGCCGCGTATTGGAGGGGGGTCTCCCTCTCCTCCGAGGCGGCAACGTGGGAGCCGGGGGCAGGTAAGTAACAGTACCCCCCCTTGAAAGGGCGCCCTCAGGGCGACCACCAGGGCGAGAAGGATGCCTCGCATGAAACGCACGTATCAACCGTGGTACGGATAGGCGTGCCGCAGGTATCCAGGATCGTTCCTCAGGACCGAGACCCCTCCATTGTACCAGGTACTGCAAACTATCCTGTTGTCGCCGGGAATCAAGAATTACCCGAGGAATCCTTCTGTCCGAAGCTCTCCTGGCAGTTTCCATAGTAGAATTCCCACCTCGGGTAAACCGGTTGCAGACAAGGGGCTTCAACAATGAGGTGTGAAATACCCGAGGGATGCGGAGCGTTCTAGGCAGTGCAAGTTCGTACGCCACCGGATTGATCTGCCGTACAACTGGAAAGGGCCCAATAAACCGGGGGGCCAATTTCATGGACGGAACCCGGAGTCTCAGAAATCTAGTAGACAGCCATACTCTTTCGCCAGGCCGGTACGAGGGGTTGGGGGAGCGCCTCTTGTTAGCCTGACGTTGCTGGAGAGAAGCCGCGTGTTCCAATGCGGAATGTACCGAAGCCCAGGTGGTACGAATAGACGCAAGTCTCTCCTCCAGATCTGGAACAGCTGAAACCGGTAATGTCTCTGGGAGGGACTGTGGATGGAGACCATACAGGCAGAAGAAAGGCGAAATCCTGGTAGATTCTTGGAGCGTGTTGTTCCTAGCAAACTCTGCAAATGGCAACAGATCGACCCAATCATCTTGATGATCGTTGATGAAGAGACGTAGATACTGTTCCAGATGTTGGTTCGCTCTCTCCACCAGGCCATTCGTCTGTGGGTGATATGCTGAAGAGAAGGCCAACGTGATGCCCAGGGATTTCGCGAATTCACGCCAGAATCTAGCCACGAACTGGGTACCTCTGTCCGACACGATCTCAGACGGTACTCCGTGGAGCCGCACGATCTCCCGGATGAAGATGTCCGCCAGAGTAGAGGCGCTGGGTAGTTTCCGCAGTGGAATAAAGTGGGCCATCTTAGAGAAACGGTCGACCACCACGAGGATCACGGTATGTCCCCTGGACGGCGGTAATTCTACAATAAAGTCCATGGCCACATGAGTCCAGGGAACCGAAGGACAAGGGAGAGGTCGAAGAAGGCCAGCCGGACGAGTGCGAGAGGATTTGTTGGCCGCGCATCTCGCACATGACTGAACGAATGCTGTAATGTCTCTGCCCCAATGAGGCCACCAAAAAGTCCGTGAAAGTAGCTCCCTAGTGCGTGCCACTCCTGCATGCCCCGAGGTCCTGGCACCGTGTAGAGTGCGTAAAATGGGTACCCGCAAACTGGGAGGGACGTAGAGCTTCCCCGGCGGCAAGGAATCCGGAGCTTGACCTTGAGAACGAGTGACGCGATCCAGCAAAGGAGCATATCCCCGTAACCGAATGGCTGCAACGACCTTGGCAGAAGGGATAATGGGTTCTGGCTCTCTACTCTCCGCCTCAGGTTGCGTAAACATGCGGGACAGAGCGTCCGCTTTAGTGTTCTTAGAACCCGGACGGTACGTGAGCACAAACGGAAATCGGGAGAGAAAGAGAGCCCATCTTGCCTGGCGAGGATTGAGACACTTAGCCGACTCTATGTATTGAAGATTCTTGTGATCGGTCAGAATCAAGGTCGGTATCGAGGCCCCCTCCAGCAGGTGACGCCATTCCTCCAAGGCCAGGATAACTGCCAACAGTTCTTTATTCCCTATATCGTAATTCCTTTCGGCTGTAGAGAAGTGTCTTGAGAAGTAGCCGCAAGGGTGTAGTGGTCCGCTGTACGAAGCTCGTTGGGAGAGTATCGCTCCCACTCCAGATTCAGAGGCATCTACCTCCAGGACAAATGGTAGAAGCGGATTGGGATGCCGTAATACTGGAGCCGTCGTGAACTTCTCTTTGAGAAGAGTGAACGCGGACACTGCTTCGGGGGACCATTCAGACACATTGACCCCTTTTTTAGTCAAGTCCGTTAGAGGGGCGACAATCCTCGAGTAATTCCGGATGAAGCGTCTATAGTAATTCGCGAATCCGAGGAAGCGTTGCAGAGCCTTGAGACCCGTAGGTCGTGGCCAATCTTTGATCGCCAGCACCTTCGATGGGTCCATATCGAAACCCTCAGGAGTAATCACGTACCCCAAGAAAGTCACCTTGCGGGTCTCAAAAACGCACTTTTCCAACTTGGCATATAGCCCATGCTGTCGGAGACGGCTCAGAACTTGACGGACCTGGTCGCGATGAATAGATAAGTTCTCTGAGTAAATCAGGATATCGTCCAGGTATACGACCACGAACTGCTGGAGAAAGTCCCGTAGACAGTCATTAATAAATTCCTGGAACACCGCCGGGGCATTGCACAGACCGAACGGCATGACCAGGTACTCATAATGTCCCGAGCGGGTGTTGAAGGCTGTCCTCCACTCGTGACCGGCACGAATACGAACCAGGTTATACGCCCCACGGAGATCCAATTTAGTAAAGATTTGGGCTCCGCGTAATCTGTCGAAAAGTTCCGAGATGAGAGGAATAGGATAGGAGTTCCGCCTTGTAATCCTATTCAAGCCTCTGTAGTCGATGCAAGGTCTCAGTTCTCCGTTCTTCTTCTTGACGAAGAAAAACCCCGCTCCAGCCGGGGACGTAGACCGACGGATGAAACCCCGCCTCAGATTCTCCTCGATGTAGGATTCCATGGCCTGGGTCTCGGGAACTGACAAGGGGTACACACGACCTCGGGGTGGCATAGTGCCCGGAAGGAGATCAATAGGGCAGTCGTAGGATCTATGAGGAGGTAACTTCTCTGCTTCCTTCTTGTCAAATACATCCGCAAACTCCCGATAATGACTTGGAAGAATCGTAGCGGCCATCTCCGAACCAGTAGACACCATGGCCACTCGAATGGGTGAGTCACAATGCTCCCCGCAAGCTTGACTCCAGGACGTGATCTGCCCAGTTGCCCAATTGATGGTAGGGTTGTGCCTTTGTAACCATGGAAACCCCAAAACAACAGGAGTAGAGGGAGAGCAAATTACCAGGAACTGTAGATTCTCTTTATGCATCATCCCTACGGAGAGTGTCACTGGTACGGTAGTTCGGGTGACTTGTGGCGGATGAAGTGGTCTGCCATCAATGGCCTCAATTCTCACCGGCGTGTCTTTAGGTGTGGTGGGAATAAACTGTTGCTCGCAAAAATGGGTATCAATAAAGTTCTCTGCGGCCCCAGAGTCCAGAAAAGCCTCAGTGCAAACGGATCCCCCCGGCCATGATATCTGAATTGGAACGGTCATCCGAGTGCTGCTAGAATCAGAGGACAGACCCAGCACACCTAAAGCAGGTCCTCTAAACCACTCTAGGTGCGGGCGTTTCCCGACTTTTTAGGACAGGATCGGGCCCAATGTCCAGTCAGACCGCAATATAGGCAAAGCCCCTCCTTCCTTCGCCTGGCTTTCTCACTCTCAGACAGACGAGTAATTCCCAGCTGCATAGGCTCCTCACAGGTAACAGGAGACGTGGGTGGTGGTATGAACTGAGGAGCCAGACGCGGGAGGGAACGTACACCTCTCTCCCGTGCTCTCAGATTGTCTCGTTGCACCTGTCGTTCTCGAAGACGAAGGTCGATCTGTGTCACATAGGAGATCACCGAGTCCAGGTCAGATGGAAGATCACGAGCAGCAATCTCGTCTTTCAAAGTCTCTGATAGTCCGTTCAAAAAAGCAGCGATAAGGGCCTCGCTGGTCCAGTTCACCTCACCCATTAGCGTACGACATTCAATAGCATAGTCCATGAGGGTACGCTCTCCTTGACGGATGTTGAAGAGAGAGGATGAAGCAGTGGAACTCCTGCCTGGAACATCGAACACAGCACGTAGTGCGGCCACAAATTCGGAATAGGAGCGAACCGCTTGGGTACTCCTCTCCCACAGAGGAGATGCCCATGCCAGGGCCCTGTCCGTGAGAAGCGAGATTATGTAACCAATCTTAGCTCGATCAGAAACAAAGGCATAAGGGTTACGTTCAAAATGAATCTCGCACTGGTTGAGAAATCCACGGCAGGTCGCAGGATCTCCTCCATATCGCTGGGGTGGAGGAAGATTCATAGGAGCATGAGCCACCGGCATTGGGGCTGGAGCTGGTACTGGCGGTGGAGCTACAGCTGGAGAGGCATGCACTTGTAGACCGGGATCTGTGCGTTGTAGTAGGGTCTGGAGTGCTTGGGCAAACTGGTCCAGACGATGGTCCATCTCATCCAGACGAGCCTCACAGGAACCCTGAGATCCTACCGAAGCGGGTCTCATGATGGCCTTCTGTTTCTGTCACGTACAAGTAGTAGGAGACACCGTGGTCAGGTAGGACTCCAGGACAGAACAGGTATAACAAGCCGAGGACAGGATTCCGGAGAGCAGGATAGTCGTATAACAGAGCCGAGGTCAGGATACCGGAGAGCAGGATAGTCAAATAACGGAGCCGAGGTCAGGATTCAGGAAAACAACGAAGTCAGACAAGCCAGGATCATACACAGGAATACCGAATCAGGAAACGCTATCTGGGCACTAGCACAAGGCATAGACAACCAACAGAAGGCAAGGTCAGATAGAACTGAAGAGGTTTAAATAGAACCCACAGAGGAAGTTCAAATCTCCCGCCAAACCTCATGACGTCACTTCCAATGACCGGGAATCACCACCATGATGAGTGTGGCGCAATCTCCCTTCATATAAGCCTGCAGTTCGGGAGTTCACCACCAGAGGGCGCGCGAGTGCCGAAACCGGACGCCGTGTTCCAGGAGGTCTGCCTCTCCTGCGCGGCAGTCCTGCAGACGACGGCGGAGGCGGCACAGTGTTGGAGGGAGGTCTCCCTCTCCTCCGTGGAGGATCCGGTGCCCGTGCGTTGGAGGGGGGTCTCCCTCTCCTCCGTGGCGGCTCCGGAGGTCTTGCGTTGGAGGGGGGTCTCCCTCTCCTCCGTGCCGGCTCCGGTGGTCGTGTATTGGAGG
>VKOC01000006.1:38598064-38608399 GCA_009364415.1 Spea multiplicata
CTTTGTCTCTTAATGTGGCTCATGACTTTAGTTCGCTGCCTATACCTAAGATACCACCTCACTACTCAAGATTTTCTGAGAAAAAAGGAGCTAATGATCTACCTCCCCATAGGGAGTATGATTGTCCAATAGAATTGTTCTCCGGTGCTCCTATTCCTTTTGGTCGCATCTATTCGATGTTATGCTCAAGAACTATATTGACGAGAATCTGGCCAAGAGATTCATAAGACCCTCTAGATCACCTGCCGGAGCAGGTATTTTCTTTGTTGCTAAAAAAGATGGTGGCCTTCGCCCCCTGTGTGGACTATCGCAAGATCAACAATATAACCATCAAGAACCGTTACCCTTTACCTCTAATATCGGAATATCGTTCGCTCTGCCTCTGTTTTTACCAAAATCGATTTACGAGGAGCCTACAACCTGGTCAGGATTAAGGAGGGACACGAGTGGAAGAACATGTATCCAAGGTATTGATGCGTCTCAGAGAGAACCGATTATATGCCAAACTTGAGAAATGCGCTTTCGAGACTCAATCAGTGGAATTTTTAGGTTTTATTTAGTCTCCTACAAGGGTCGAGATGGATCCAAAAAAGATAACCACGCTCCTTCAATGGCCCCCTCCTACAGACAGGAGAGGAGTTCAAAGATTTGTGGGTTTCGCTAATTTTTACAGAAAATTCATCAGAAACTTCTCTAAAGTCATTCAACCAATCACATCACTCACGTCCATCAAAAGGAGGTTCGTCTGGACTGAATCTGCACAAAGAGCATTTGAGTTCCTAAAGGAGAGATTCACTTTGTGTCTTAGATGTCCTAGTATGAACGGTGCAACATTTGGTAAATCCCCCTGTGCAAACCTATGAATTAAAATAAAAAAATGAAATAATTAATAGATTTAACAAAACAGATGTCCCCTGGCTCCCTAGCTCAGTGAGAACTAAAGTACTTAAATCAACTTGGAGGGTATCGTCCCCAAGTATACTCCCTATCATACCTCACTAAGGGGAAGGGGAGGTTAGAAAACTGGACAGAATAATGTAATAATATTAATATATATATATATATAATTGCTAACAGAAATCACACTCCTATCATGCCAGCAACCAGTACATGCTAGAACATGGGCATGATAGGAGTGTGATTGCTGTTAGCCTACCCTGTGCCCTGCCTGGTCTCTATTGTGAGGCTCAATCTGCTTCCTTACTTTGAGGGATCGATTCTTTTTTTTCCTAATATGGTGGAAGGGGTTAGGGCTGTCAGCCTTGTGCCTTGCCTCTGCAGCCAAATCTAATTCTTTACTGGGTAATCAATTCTTCTTTTTATCTAATACTAGGGGAAATGTAGTCCTGTACAATCATTTAGAACCTGCATGTGTCTGTCTGGCAGGGCTTGCCCTGTGCCCACCCAGCCCTACCCTGGTGCTGCAGCTCAGTCTCCTTTCTTACTCCAGAGAATCAGTTCTTTTTTCTAAAATTGGGGACATTTGGTTCTATACAATTCTATACAATCTGCATGTGTCTGTCTGCCAGTGCCTGCCCTGCTCTACTCTTCCTTCCTTAGGATTAATTATTGTGCTTTTTTTCTAATATGGGGGAGTATTCAGTCTTGTGGCTGGATTTGTCTATCTGCCAATGCCTGCCCTGTCTCTGCGGCTCAATCTTCATCCTTACTCTGAGGGATCTTTTGTGATTAGAAGAGGTCAATAAATGTACAGTTACAAACAAATTAATGTTTTGGTGTCTTTGATAAAAAAAACTATGCACATATATACTGTATATATACATATACTATTATATATCAACATTTAATAGTATATTACTTCAGCCATTTCTTTTTGCAGATGGTAAAACTTGGGCTTAGCAGAAGCATTCTGCAGTTCTTATTTTATTTTGCTGGCAGGCATGTGTTGATCTCTTCTGTGATCTCCTGTGTTGGAGGTACGGATTTCCATCCTTGCTGATAACAGGTTCCCCGTGTGGCTATGACATGAGAGAAGAAGTAGGTTTGATAGATGCATCTTCTTCTGAAAGTGTAATATCAAAATATCATGATACGCTCAGAGACAGTCGCTTCCTTCTTCTTCAAAGGCCAACAACTTCTTTCTGCTTGTTAAAGGTCATGCTGTTACAAGTTGATTTCATTTGCTTAGCAGATATATCTTTTAGTCCTGGTGGAATCAATATGGGAATGAGTGTTAAAGAAGAGACACTTACTATAGAGTACCAAAGTCTAGACATCATGACATCAATATAATGCTATAGAAACAGTTTTACTATCATAAGGCACTATATGAAACTCAGTTTAAACAATTTGTATGCAACTTAAATAAATACATCCTAAATACAGTATATTAGGTCAAACCCCAAGGGGGTACTTCTGTTTCAATTAAATATTGTTTCTTAAAATACTTGTGTGCAAGCTGTGTTTACTATTATTTCCGTTAATACATTTTCTCCATTGTATTAATAGTTTCATAATTTCATGTTACAAACCTCATCAGAATTTACTCATCAAACTCAAATTTATGAAAATCATATCTTGTTTTTCTATATGTCTGTATTTTTCTTCATATAAGATATAGATGAGTTATTTGTCTCTATTAGACCCTTTTCTTCCATTACTATCTCAATACCTCATTATTTCTTTCTTCCCTCTATCGCAGCAAACCATTTCCACTTTTATCAACAACATAATTTGTTCACTTTTCACACAACCATCTGGTGCATGTACCATTAGTAAATGCCAACTACCAACAACCTGAAAGCCCTAACTAAAGGTGGTTTTATTAGGGTCATTTTCCTTTATGTATCGCCCACTAACGTATTATACGTAGTACGCACTGTACAATTGAAATCTAGTGGTTAACAAGTGCATAATACAGATACATACCTGTACAGATACAACATGAGTTGAGCATCTTGCCCACAAACTGGCAAATCTAGTCTTATGGCACTTTCATAAGAAGTTCAAAGCAAGAATGGTGGGCTAATAAAGACCCCGCGCTGATTACCTTTTAAAAGGAATTATACAGGTAACTGAGACAAAGAATGGTTGATTGTACCGTATCTTTTTAAGGTAAACTCATGATCTTATACAGTATATTTCTTAGTTAACTTAGATTTTTCTATTTAACAACCTGTATAATAGATGCCCTTATAAAACTATTTGCGTAGGTCCCCTAAAAACCTAAAGCAGCCCTTATTTACACCATGCGCAGCGACCTACCCCACTCCTGTGTTTTAAGATGAGCTGGAAACCCAACCAATGAGACTAAACCTCTCGAAGTAGCCTATTCTTTACTTTTCTTTACAATATTCAGTGAACACCTTCTGTGCCAATCAGAATCTGTTCACATAGTGTTCTTCATATATACCGGTATATACCAGAATTCAATTTTTCACATTATTTGAATTTGATGAGAGAAAAATGCCCATTTTCAGGAATATCAAAGTAAACACTTGTTGTGAGAAGTAAGATTTTTTTTGTAACCTCCATCTAGCACTTTTACTTAAAACACCTAAATCAAGTAACCTTTTTTATTCCTTCTTTAAATTAAAAAATTAAAAATCCAATTTATGCTTCCACTTTTTTTTGTCATAATGATAGTATTTTGACTTGCCTGAATTCTCTTTTTTAGAATAATGTCTAATTTAACTTTAATGTGCTCCCAGTCAAATGTTTGCCCCTTAAGTGTACACGCAATGGACTCTTTAAAAATTAATCCAAGCATTTACTTAATAATGCATCATACAATTCCTTAATTTCATTTAAAGAACAGAGTTTTTTTTCTCCATTGTAGATGGGCTACCAATTTAATGATTTACAGATTCTTGAAAGGGAAAGAAAACCTTTGTGATTTATTATGTAGTTTTACTAAATTATTTAGCGGTTATATAGATGTTTAAAGTGGGATGAAGCATACAAAGGCATTTAAGGCAGATGTACTCATATTTGAAGCTTTTTTTTTTCTGCATGAAAAAAAAAGCTTTTCTGGTTTTTTTTTTCCATGATAGTATTTGGGATTGATATGCTGGTGGTGGCCGGTAGTGCTGCAAGGGCATGTAGGGGGTCCCGTGGAATGGCTATGGTGCTTCTACAGAGTGGAACAAGCAATACATCTAACAGAGAAGTTATCACTGGGAGATATATCGCTTGGCTCATAATCGAAATCTAGGTCATCCTCGATGATCATATCCATTTCCACCTAGGCACAAACTAAAATGTATACCCCCTACTCACACAGTCAGTTGCCTATTTTTGCCACCATTGTTTATCAAATAACGTAATGACATCCTTTTTGTGTTTTCCACTAAATTCTACTCAGGAACAGTATTTATTATTTTAACACCTAAAACACACTGTGTGCAAGCATGGTCAAATGCCTTATTTTGTCACCAAAATTTTATTGTTTTGTGTTGACCAAAAACTAGATGTTTTCCTTCAGTTAATTTTTTTTTAATGAAAAAAAACAGCCCTGAAATAAAACTCTCATCAGTCTGTAACTGCTGCTAATAAAATGGTGCCAGCACGCTTATATATCTAACGCTTGTCCCTTGCGCTTGTAAATGCTGATTGACTAGAGTGAAAAAAGGGGAAAAGCCCACACAAGTTTTTGAACCCATTAGTAACAGCCTCAATGCGACCACCCCTTGATTTTTTGGCTATTTATATGCACCCTCCTACACATAGTCCCTTCCGCAAAGAGCACCAAAAGGGGTTGTGATGGTGCCAAAACAGCCTGTAATGGCGGCAGCTAAAAGTGGCAAAAAAATGGACAAATCTTACCCAAATTTCATCACTTCTGCTATTCCTTTTCAGTCGTGTCTTTCCCGTGCCTTCTCATTATCGGACATTCATATGAATGCACAAAACTGGTCAATTTTGAGTCTTATAATATATCTTATAAATATAATATGTATAGGGTTGCATAATGTTTTGTCATTGGAGATTAAAGAGTACATTTACTCTCATGGTTGTTAAATTCGATTGAATCTAGTGCATTTTTAAGCTGCAGAATTTTACCTGGAATAAGTATAAGAAATTGCATATAATAGTAAAAATACTAGCCAGAGTTAAATAACACACACTTTACATCTATATGTATATAACTAAAGGTGCCCTACTATACTGTCGTGTATAACATGACCCAGTCCTGTTACTGTATTGTTATTGTTGTGATATTCATCTTATTGTAGCATTGCTCGTTATAATGCATTGTGTATCATAGCCTTTTGGTAGTTGTCTCCCTGCCCCGCGAACAACCCCTTGTACTCCGACATCATGTTCGACGCCAAATTGGCCAAACAAGCGAACTGATTTGTATTCTTTATGTTCACCCAGAGTCACCATTGTTCTGTTGTCCTTTAAAACCTTGTGCTTCCCCAATAACATTACCTGAACGGTGTGTCATTTTGTTACAGGTGGTAAGGATTTGTTGGGGGACTTTTCCCCACAGGAACACACTTACTTCAAGTCTCGGATCATAGTACGAGGAAGGAAGGCAGCCATGGCCAGGGATCCTATGATGGACCTCTGATTCCTGCTACATAGTGAAATATAGTAAGAACCCCTAATAAAGTCACGTGAAGAGTATGTCAAAATTAGAGCAATGCTTTCCAGCCTATTGGCCCAGATCAAGTGAGAACCTGTGAGAGGGAAAGCTGGGTCCTCTGGCCTTAAGGTCAAGTGGGCATCATGAAGCAAGAGGAATGGGATGAAGTCCCCTGATTTGGTCTGTGAGAATGTAGATTTTTGTCACAGTAATAGTTTACACTGTAAAATGTCACAGTGGAGTGAGATGTGCCTTTTAGCAACCATCCCTCTTTAAGACTTCAATGAGTCCTCTCTTCAGGGGGCCCTGGAAGGAATTGGCTCCAGTGGGGAGTGCAGCCCTGAAGAAGATTGGGCTTCATAGGAAAAAAGTAGGTTGTCTAGGTCTTCTAGCTCAGTTGGTTCATTACAATGTGTCCATGACCTACCAGTTAAGTCTTTTGTGGAGGTGGTCCAATTGTCGAGTTCTTCCCCAAGTCTGCTGTGCGTTCAGTCATATTGTACTGTGGTTGATCTGACTTTAGTTGACAGACCAGTTGGTCATGACATGAGCAACTCAACTGAAAACTTAAAGCTGCTATTTACTAAAATCTTTGACCCTCTAAACAAGTAAGTAGACTGACAGGACTAGAGTTACGTTGTCCCTTTTTATTAGAGCAGCTATGGGTTAAAATGCTATGTTGATACCAGTATTCTATGAAACATACCATAACTATCTTAAGATTAAATCAACCTGTTCACCTTCTCTCATCTATTTTTGGTGAGGGTCTGTAATACAAATTATTTGAAATATTGAGTGCATTTTAAAGTTATTCCTGCTCACTCTGCATGACTGCATATTCAGTAATGTACAGATGTAAAAAACTGTCAAGCATTCTTTCAATGACGCCCAAGTTGTTTATAGTCGCCCAAGGACAAAACCAAAGAGATGTTAAACACACAATTCATAATACGTTATTGTTCACTAATTTATCTTATCTCATACAGTGCAAGGTAAACTGAATCTTCTACAGCATATTAGATACTTAATACCTCTGAGAACACATATTTCTTTCATTTTAACACAGTCACAATTTGCATAGTATGTACATAATAAAACAGAAAATATGGCAATAGTCTATAGCTCTCTGCAGCTATAATTGAAAAAGAGAAAATAAATTAGCTGCTTGTGATTTAGGGTCAGAAAAAAAAGGAAAACACATCTAACCGAGGCAGATAAAGCACTATCCTATAACTATCTGTAAACCTCCAGGATTTCCCAATCTCAAAGGTATACATTATTTAAGATACATGTGTAAAATGTAATTTGCATTATAAATTGAGTCATAAAGGCAGATGCATCATACAATTGCAAGTTAAATTGAATGTTCACTCTATTACAAGTTGGAATATAAAAATGTAGAGATTGTGGGTTTTTTCCCTAGATACTGGGATTGACCTACATGGAATAAAAGGTGCCTTTCTATATGTTAGCTCTTCAACATATGGGATGCTAAAACTATGGATGGAAACTAGATCGTATAACCCATAAGAATCACGTCTCAATTCTCTTACCAGAGACAACCTGTCCAAAAAAAGGTATCATTCAAATAAATTTGTCCAAATTATCATGTCCTGGTAAATCTGTCCTTTTAAGTGTTAAAAGTTTTTCTACTTTGGACATATACCAGTATATATATATATTTTTATTTTATTTAAATCTATCGCTAATTTGACCACAATAATTTAGTACATATAGAAGCACACATATATATTATCTATATATCTTCCCACGATTATAAGATGCAAAGATCTAATCAATTGAACCAATCCATTGGTTGCTATGGTGATATGACCGCTTTACAAAACGTTACACCAGAATTGCCTCTTCTTTGCATGTCGCCCATAAAGTTGCCAGTTCATATCATCGATTTGTGATTAACTCTTGCGATGCTAAACATAATGGATGTGACTGACCATGTGTTTCCATTCTGTATAACGCGCACTTCTAAGCATTTCTTAGATAACCCATCTTTAACATGAAAATTCACAAGATAAACTCATATACATTAAAGGATATTGGCATTGATCCTTCATACCATACTATTTATGCTCATTTATTATTCTCAAACGTCGCTGGTTAACCTTTTGGAGCATATGGATCATGTCATTGTCCTTGGCTCGTTACTTGACACATGTTTACTTAGTGGTGTTAATCCATAAATTGGTGGTTTTGTTAATTTAAGTGGTGCAAAAAATGTTAAAGTATTTTCAGCATCTATGTGTCATTTACTTTCCCATGATTTAATTCTGTGATCTTGAACCGAAATTTTTCCAACAGCCAATTTTTCATAGCCTAGATTAATAGATTTGTGTCATTTTCTTTAACATTTTTGGTAATGGCTGCCCTTTTTCTATAATTCCGCATAAAACTTAATTTACCCGACTTTTACCCCAAAAGTCTAACAGCTTATTAATTTAAAGCATTCCTCCCAAGTGTCCCTTTTCAGCAAAGACAGTCCCTCCTTTGGACTCAAATCCCTCCATTAAAGGAGAAATATCAAATATTTAATTTAATTCTACAAAGTAGCAGCCATTTGGCTGGCAAATGGGTAAGAGAAGCATTTTCTGAAAGAATTACACAGCTTTTCACTTTCAAATTTGCCAGCTAAATAACTATGTATAGGTAATATTTTACCCTCAGATGACCGTCAGGGGCAAAGTACTTGATTTTCATAATACTTGGACTTAGAGAGATATAGGGGGTGGTTTATGAAGGCATCGCAGGAGCAAACGCTGAAATAAAACACTCACAACATTCTATAACCGATTTTGTGACATCCTGAAGATATGGTAGTTCTGTGAAAGAAAAAGCAAATAATCAGACGGTATAAAGTAGCGCATCCCATGTATAAATATTTGCTCATTTATCCAAATAAACGCGAGAAAATTAACTGCCCCATCCTAAGTGGTATTATCGCATCCGCAACAAAGCCTATCATGCAATTGCACACACAGTCCTAAAATAATACATACATTTTAACTTTAATCTGCAAATACACATCTCGTGTTACATAGTGGCTTTTAAAATATATTACTACTCAGAGACCGACTTTTTTATGTAGTAATATTATTTATAATACATGAACATGGAGCATTGGCAACATCCCATTTGCCACAAGTAAAAACTATTCAATTAAATACAATATATCATATGCATAAAGAGTAATTCTGGGGCAAAGTTTACAGCGTAAAGTAAACCGTGTTGATTTCTCAGGATCACTCAGTATGAATATGGCCAAATATGTTCATGAAGTTTAAACTGCGTATTAATTAGATTTCTTAGATATTTTTGGGCAAAGTTTTAAAAAAATAACAAAAACTTCAAAAAATGACTTTGGCATAGACTTTTTCAACGTTATTTTACTTTAGTTTACAGAAGACAAAATTGTTTAATTAACCAGCTTGGCATAAACATTTCCTAATTTTTATTTATTTTATTTCTTCCTCTCTTTTTTTTTTTTTAGTTTATCAGCCCTGCTTTTCCAAGCTAGAACCCTTGTATCTTGTTTTTTCCCAAAAGACCTTACTATCAGTGATATTTCTGTGATCTAAATAGAAACTGAAATAGCATTTGAAAAGTGAAGTTTGTACTACTCAAAAAAATCAATGCACATTAATGGTTGTTTTTTTTTTTAATATTTCAATCATTAAAAAGCAGCTTTGTAGTTGAAAATCCCAAGCTAGTCATAAAGTGGGAGTTTTTCCAGCATCTACTTAAATCCAAATAAAAAGTACAGCAATCTTCTGGCACAGACTCACTGTAAAGCTTTAAAAACAATTTAGCAACTGTCATTGCTGTAATTACAGTAACTAATTACCATCCTTAGCAAACAAATAGCTTAACATAATACGCAAGCCGAATCAATTTTGAAGAAATGCAAATTCCGAAAACGAAAAAGGGCATTTTGGCAAACCTGAAAGAGAAGCGGGAAAATAATACACTTTGTTTTATCTACACATAATTCCCAAGGAATATCATATCATAAATATTTGCATTCAATTCTTATCAGGACATTTGCATTTGCCTCTTATCTGTCTGCAAGCCGGACTCTGCCAGATAGAGAGTGGAGCTCCACGCCATGCACATATTTCTAATGAATCACGTCTCAGGCCAATAGAATATTTTGGCTGGAATTTTATCACTGAGATGAAGAGGTCATTTGCTCACAGAGTTGGCTCATCTTGGAATAGCCTTGAGATTGTGATGTGATTCACATGACTTTGTTAAGAAATAAAATTATGTTAATGAAGGTAATCTAAGTTATAGCAAAGAGAACAGTGAAGCCCCATGTAATATATGCAAAAATATTATTGTATGTCGAGATCAGTTTTAAACCACAAATGTAAGTCATTTTTTTTTAATCATCACAATATCATTGATAGCAATGGTCGTGGATGTAATTAAGGGTTGGGACTATTATAAATTCATTTTTTTATTATTTTTTTTTACTACCGAGAGTAGTGAGCATAAAATAAAGCCAAGAACCAAAGGAGAATTTTGGTCTTAAAGTTGGTAGAACAATTGGCACACTAGATAGGCCACTCAACTCTTATCTGATCACAAGTTCGATGATGATGATGACAAGTTTGCGTGATTCAAATGGGAAGTCTATATTTCCATCACTCACTCTGCAGCACACTTGTGTTTAGAGCGTTACAAGGCCTATGTGTATTTACGATAACAATAAGCCTATAGTTCATGTATT
This sequence comes from Spea multiplicata, assembly GCA_009364415.1. Classification (NCBI taxonomy): domain Eukaryota; kingdom Metazoa; phylum Chordata; class Amphibia; order Anura; family Pelobatidae; genus Spea; species Spea multiplicata. Next base: position 38,608,363 of record VKOC01000006.1, read on the forward strand.
AGCAAAAGCCTCCGGTGATGCATAAGGTGCCTTCACG
>VKOC01000006.1:38614137-38668981 GCA_009364415.1 Spea multiplicata
GGTTGATGGGGTGTTTAGGGTTAATTTAATGCTGAGGACTTTGCTGAGGTTTAGTTTAATTAATTTAATAAGCTTAACTTAAGGTGCAGTTAGAGGTAAAGGGGGAAAACTAAGGGGAATTGAAATCCAGGGGGCAGTGAAGATTAACCCTGTACTTATTTATAAAAGTATTGTGTCAGTGTGCTGTGACCGAGTCTTTAAATCTATGAGGGTACTATGGGATATCAGGGAGTATAAGGCATATCTGGGGAGGACAGAGTGGCATATCTGGGGGTATAAGGTATACTGGGGTATAAGGCATATCAGGGGGTATTAGGCATATAGGGTATATAAGACATATGTGGGGAGGGCAGTGTGGCATTTCAGGGGGTATGTGACATCTGAGAGGTAGTGTGGCAAGCCTGGGCTCAGATGTGCATACCTGGGGGGGGGCAGGTTGGGAAATAAAAACAAGAAATGCATTTTATTAAAGTTTTTTTATTCGGCCGTTTGCTTTTAACATCCAGTTATTTCAAATAAATGAAATTTTTTTTTTTTTTATCTGATCAAAAACATAAAATCGGCCAACTAATTGATTATGAAAATAATCGTTAGTTGCAGCCCTAATAATATATATTTATAACGCTGCCTACTACCCCTTCCCCGTACGCCTCTGGATCGATCGCTCCTACGTTGCTCCGACAAAGACCAATGACAATGGTGGCAATCTCTGCACCGCCAAATCAAAGCAAATACTTATTCACACATCAAATAACACCAACAAGTACAGCTGTTTCAACCCAAGGTTTACAAAAAGTAACCTTAACAGCACAACAGGCCAAAGACTGGAACCCATCTTCAAACCGCTGCATTGATTTCTCATTTCTCACAAAGTAATATTTCCTCAACTTAAATTTGGTTTGATAAGCGCATAGTACATTACTGCAGGAAAAAAAAAAACTCCCCCACGCATTTAAGAGTCCCAGTAAAAAATCTATTTGCCAACTACAAAATCTATTTGCCAACTACTAGCCAAGTGGCTTTGGTGCGGGCTGTGGGGATGGTTTAATGGGCTATTTTCAGCAGATACGGCCTAATGTTAAGGAGGCAGAAGACAAGTGAACAAGCAACCCAGATCAAAGCCAATGCAATGAGACAGATTGCCCCTGTGGCCCCTGAAAACGGCTATGGGTTCACATAACAAACAATGCCAGTTTAGGGTTAAACAATACAGCCTTTTATTTTCTTCGTTGGGAATGGCATTATCATACTTCAAAATGACTTGTGTGTTCTTTATAGGATTAAGTGGGCCCGGCCAGCATGAGGTCCCCCGGTCAGAATGCTGTATTCACAAAATTCCATTACATAAAACAAAGACGGTTACACAAGTCCACCACTTTCTAGCATATCTTACACAAATTAGTGGGGGGAAATAATTAATGGGACGCTCCAGCCATCACATGCTCTTTTATACATGGCAGCTGAGTGGTCACCCTTGCAACTGCCCCCCCCCCCAGCATGCACTGGCCCATTTTCACACATCTCTAGACTCTCATCCAATCAGCTTCACCGCTGTATCTGCAAGGGTTTCTTGGGTCTTAAAGCAGCCAATCAGCGGGATGAAAATGAGAACGAAGAGGGCTTCTCCTACAGATAATGAATACTGCATTTTACTGGTTAAACATGCATTCTTGGCTGGTGACGCTGTGTGGGACGCTGGTGCTTCCCTCCTAACTAACATAAAAAACATATGTATTGTTAGGAAACAAAGCAAGAATTCAGCGCATACCCAGCAAACGCTATTCAAAAAACACATACGACATAAATATCGGCAGTTCCGTCACACTCTGGCCGTTTATCGCTCAGCCCACCACTACATCAATGGACCCCAAATAATTCAGCTCCTTGGTAAGCAGTATAGCCATGAAAAATGAGATAGGACTAAGTAATATATGGTTCATACAGGGTGATGGAATATTTACGGGCTATGAATAGTATTCGCTGGGTATGCGCTATATTCTTGCATTATTAATCGAGCAGTAACCCAGGAACCTGAATGTGTGTGCCTTTTAGCCCGTGCCCTCCCGTATTGTTACATACTTTATGTATTGTTATGAAACAGAAAGCATTTTTATTATCGGGGACTGAGACGGATTCGTGTATAGGGAACACAAGTAAGGCTTGTTTTACTTCTCTGCAATGGTAATGAAATCATGGAGAATCCACACTACATATTTCAGAAAATATTACATTTTCATCACCCACGGCTATAACTGAAGGACTTACGTATTTTATTGTAACTTTGTTTACCTTATGTAATTAAATGCAACAACATTATTATACCAGATTAAAAGGAGCCAGCTTGCAACTATGTTATACGACCAGGGGATTTGTAGCCCTGGAAATGAAACCATATAATCTATAAATATATAAAAGAAAGGCAAGTTATTTTATATCCTTAATATACATTTTGTTATTTTGTCCTTTTAAACCACTGTACAGCACCATGGAATATGAGGGTGCCATTTAAAAATGGATAATGGTAATAGGGAATTGTTTCTAGGTCAGAGTTATGAACAACACCATGCATGCAATTTAACCCTTTCCAAGGGGGGCATACAGTGCACTCCACTAATATTGGCACCCTTAATATGAGCAAAGATGGATGTGAAAAAATGTGTTAAATTGTTTAGGTTTTTCTGATCTTTTCATCAAAGACTACACAAAAAAAGTTGATTGTCACAGTGGATAGGACCAAGGGATGTAGCTGTTATGCGTGGCAAAAGGTTGTTGAGCTTCACCAAATGGGAACTGGCTATAAGAAAATAGCAAAAGTAATGAAGACCATGCATTCCCACCATCAGGGCAATAATGAAGAACTGGAAGTGTTGTGAATCAACCCGGAAAAGGGGGCCCATGAGTCTATATTCTCAATGCACTGAGAAGAGGATGGTTCAAGTGTCTAAAAACTCTCCAAGGAGCACAGCTGGAGAACAGAAGTTAGCTGCTTCTTGGGGTCTCCAAAACTACAATCTGACGTCGCCTAGTTGGTTGGAAGGGCTTCAAGAAAAAAGCCTCATCCATCCAACTCTCATCAAAAAACATTCTAAACCATCTTTGGTTTGCCAGACTCTATCAGGATTTCAAATGGCACTGCCTCTGCCAGAAAGTTTAAAATGGGCCGTGGCTGGATCTTCCAGTAGGACAATAATCCAAAACATACATCAAAATCAACACAAAAATGGTTTGAAGGCCATTAAATCAAGGTGCTACCATGACCTTCCCAGTCCCCTGACATGAACCATGTGGGGTCAACTGAAGAGGAGAGTCCACCATCATCAACCTTGACATTTGAAGAACCTGGATGGAGGAAAGGTCTCAGATCCCTTGCCATGTAGTCTCCAACCTCATCAGGCATTATATGAGAAGACTCAGAGCCGTTATCTTGCTAAAGGGAGGTAGCACAAAGTATTCATTAAAAAGGGGCTCCAATAATTGTGCCACACATATATTTAACTTTTTGGTTTTTGAGCAAACATGTGTTGTGTGTGCAATTGTTTAATATCCATGACAGCAGCATCTTTGTTAATTTTTTGAAGAAAAGATCAGAAGGTTAAATAAAAACATTTTCTCACAGCCTTTTTTGCTCATATTTACCAAGGGTGCCAGAGGGCACTGTACATAGTCTGTTAACTGCTCTTCCGTGTCCAGACCAAGAACCTATGGCAGTCTTTGGGACACTTCATTAATTAAATTATAGTTGAGAAAATTAAATCCAATAACCCATATCCTCTGTCACATTTTAAGGCAGGACAGCTGCTTAATTTCATAGTTAGTAATTGCCTGAATTATACGGTATATGACTGGGCCCTTGAAGTAATTATGGTGTAGCACTGACACTGTTTTGAGGGGAAAAAGACTGCAGTTCTGTCAAGGATAGACTCACAACCTGTAGCACATGCTGGTCAGCAGCTATACAAAGGGTTAAACAAGTGTGACGCAAAGGCTTCCCGACAGCAATGTGACGCTAGAGGAATGATGAATACTCTGTTATGGGGGCAGTCATGTTTTTGTAATCTAGGGATGGCTAAAGCAAGCTTCTGAAATGTTATTTTACGTGGCGACGACATCTGTCATATCCGAAATGCTTGACACAACAGATCTCATCTCTGAAAGCAGCTCCGGTGAGCTATAATGCCGTGGGCACCAGGGATTTGTGCGGCAGCCCTAAAGACCGATTTACACAGACACACACTCTGCAAACAATATGGACGATATATATTATATACACAGATATATATAAAATATATATATATAATAGTACTTTCCAAGCAGAAGCTATCATTATTCATCTATTTTAAATATACTTCAGTATTGTGTCACTTTCTCTCATTTATCTACCCCTGCATCATACTCTGGAACTGTCACTTAGCTGCTCCTTATATTATTTGGGCCTCTCATCGTCTTCATTTAAGGTATTAATCAATCGAGTCTAATACACATAAAGCTCGATTCATTAGCTCTCGGATTTCTCTGTATCCCCTTTCCCACTCTGACCATCACAACCTCAACCTTCTCCACAACACTTGTACCTCTTCCCTCTCTCACAAATATGCCTGACTGCGGCTGTGGACTCCATTGTTTACACTCCACTTACATTAATCTTCTCTTTTAGAAACGCAATCTCTATGCTTCCCTTCAGTCTTGATACAGCCATTCTTTGAATCCGCGGCCGAGGTTTCAGTCCCAAACAAGCTTTCTCCGCTGCTGTACAGCTGAATGTCTGAAGGATCTGCTCCTCTACAAATTCCTCCTTGAACTCCGACAACCTCTTCTGCTAAACCGAGCAAGTCCTAATCACTAATCAGCTACAATCCCAACCCACATGCCTTATTCTCGTTGTCTCTTCTACTTTTGCCTTCCTGACCTTTTTTCAGTCATCTATCAGCCCTCAACATTTTGTCGAATCCTCCAAACAGAAGAAGATTAACACTATCCTCAAAATCCCCTGCAGTCACTTATCTCACGCCCTCCAACTTACGTTTTTCTCTACCCCCCTTATGTTATAGACTATTCACTATCTGCTCTCATATCTTCCCACCTTCTTGATTTTGAGTCCCAATACCAATATTCATCTGGCCAATTTTCCAAACACTTAATAGTATCTCATTTATCCATCTGTCTCTAAAAAGGGGTCTCTCCCAAATATCTTTATTACTGGTATCAAAGCCCCAGGACTCTGTTCTAGTGCTTTTTTTTTTTTTTTTTTATGGCAGGGCTCGACAGAATCCCAGGCGCCAGGTCGCCATGGCGACCAAGAATTTTGTCCTGGCGCCTAGGTTTTGTCACCCTCTTACATCCAGAAAAAATTGTGGATGTAAGAGGCTGAGTCACCACACGGCAGCGCTGCTGCTGCTGCCTGCCCAGGAGTCTGGGCAGACAGCACAGCCACTCCGAGCCCGCCCCCGAGCCTGAGACCACTCCCACGGAGTGATCCTGTAGGCTGAAAACGTGGTTGCTGGAAAAGCAGCACTCGTGTTTTCAGCTGCCACAGGCATCTTGAGGGAAGGGGTTTGTGTGTTGATCGCTCCATGGGAGCGACAGTGCAGCGTTAACCCCTTCAATGCCGCGATTGCAGCATTTAGGGGTTAATTCCCGTTTTGGGGCTTTGCTGCTGGTGGTCTGCCTGGAAGACCAGCAATTGCTTCCCAGCTGCCAGAGGCAGCTTCAGGGACAGGGGAGAGGGTTCTTTGGTCTCGCCATGAGTGTGGAGACCAGCCCCAACACCCCCCTGCTGCCTGATCGCTCCATGAGAGCGACAGTGCAGCGTTAACCCCTTCAATGCCACAATTGTGTATGACACATTCGTGGCATTGCAGGGGTTAACATTTGTCCCCACAAGCTTGTGGGGACTAAATATCTGTCAATGCTGTGCTCCAATGGAACATCAGCATCGAAAGAGTTAAAAAAAAAAAAAAAATTAATTAAAAAAACAAAACAGCACTGACCTGAAAGTCCAGGGTGCTTCCAGGTCAAATGCTGTGAGTTTAGTAAGTGGGCTGATGATGATCGGATCCCTCCTGCCAACTGTTAGTTTAAAAAAATCCTGGCTCCTAACTTTTTTACCTGGCGCCTAGATTCACAACAAATTTGTCAAGCCCTGGTTTATGGTATATATTCATTCCCTGGAGCAACTAATACGCAGATGACGCTCAAATCTATCCCTCGAGGCCATAGCACGCCTTACAACATGTCTCCACCTGGACGGCTTTGTGGTTACTAAAACGTAATTTTCAAATGCTGAGCTACTACCGCTTTGACTCCAATCCATCCCAACTCCTCACTAGTGGATGGCTTCGCTACTCACCCTGCGGCAACTGCACCCCATGTATGGGAATCTTCATCTTGTTTTGTAGAATGCAGTCGACAAGACACCATAAAAATCTGCACATTTTCCTCTCACTCTACATCAAAGGTACTAGTGCTAATCCACATTAACAATAATAAAGTATCTACAGTATACAAAAGTAACAATAAGACATAATGGCATACAGAAGGAGCCGAGAGCTCTACGGGAATAAGCTTACATACCTCTGAAACTCCCAACCCCCGGGGCACCTGCACAGCTTCAACTCTCCCCAACGCGAAAAGCAAAATAAAGGAGAATACTACAGCGCTACAATAACATACAGACATTTTCTTACATGCACCTGGAACCCTGGAAATTGCACTTGCTGCCTCCTCCATTATCTGTATGCCCACCCACTCACGGGAACTAATTAGACTGTAAGCTCTGCTGGTCTCCTTTCCCGACATATGCATGCCTATTGTACCCAGATCAAAATCTCGGTATGACTACTTTAAAGTATAAAGTGCTAGGTGCATATGTGAGCATTATATTAATAAAAATACACATGCACACAAGAGACATTGTACAATTAAGAACTCTGGACTATTTGTATGGATTCACTCGCTGGTACAGAAGTATACCAATGGCTGAGGACGGCAGTGAGATTGTAGCCCACAAAAAATATTAAACACCTATTCCTATAGCTTTAGATTTTTTTCCAGCTTATATCTAGACCATTCACTGATTTTTGTATCGCCTCTTGCCGAAGGCACCATCCTAATAAACCTTTCCATAGAGAAACATGATTTACAAAATATCCTTTACATATAAGCCTTGCACCTGGAACACGACTGGGGTATGACCCACAAAATGCTTTCACATCAGACTAAACCAGCAAATGTATATGGATGAAATTTGTTATGTGGCAATGGGGTGTGGGGGGGATGGTGTCGGAGACAGACAGCTGCTTAGTATCAGAAAACAGACACACTGCTTTGTGGCTAAGAAAGAATCAAACAATTTCACCAACACCAAGACATGACTAATGTGTCTAAAGGAAGTGAACCTTGGTACTAAGAATTATTTACATCGGTTTTCCGGTAGAACTTTTCAACTATACCAACCGCTTCTTTCACAGTAACTACAGAATCAACCTCACACTTACAGAGGAAAAGCCTGAACTCTTAAATATATTAAAACACTTCTTTTTAACCCAAAGTGGATGTGAGCCCCTCACAGCTCTTAGCAGTAGATGGACAAACTAGCGTTAGCCACACAGTACGTTGGCTCAAGAGCGGAGCGAGAGGCTGAACGAAAAAATTATCTGTGATGCTGTAAGAATATTCAGTAATATTTCAAAATACTAAAAAAAAAAAATAAAGGTTGAGAAAGGTTTCTTCCCGTTTCAGGAGCCTTCGCAGGATCACAAGTTATTTGGCTCTCTCCGTTTCAGCATCAATGGATGTTCAGAAACGGTCTCAGCCCTTCCTGGTTCCGATGAAAGATATTTCCAGCCGCGAGTCGTGGGAAGGTCAGACGGCATGATTGTCTTTTTACTGTAACTGCTTCCAGATGTAGGCAGTAACTGTAAAACCACTCACAAGCCAGACACCCATTCAGGGCTCAATATGATGCGTCTGACAGAAGCAGGCTTTGTTAGGGGGACGTTTACTGTCCTCGTCGCCCTGCTCTAGAAGAACGCATATTAACCGCACTCTGTATAACCGCTGCAGCTGCCCTCTTCTTCCATGGTTTTACAATTCTTGCCTTTGCTTGGATGCTTGAAGCTGAGCATTAGTGGCAGGAAAACGTTCCTATTGGAAGCGATTAGAGCACTTTGTATACATGTGCATGGGGGTCTGTTTCGGAAATATTACACACCCAGCAGCTACGTAACGTTTTACAGGTTGTCGTTCTACGCATCCTGAAACCTCAGAATCTCCATCCAAAGGAAGGCATCAGCGCCGTGCCTAGAACATTCTAATAATTCCATTCTAATAAAACGCAAACCGACTCATAATAAGTCCCAGGTAACAGTTATCACAAGAAATTGTGTCGAGTTTGCGTCAGTGGGTACGAGAGGGCTCAGCATGTCGAGTTTGCGTCAGTGGGTACGAGAGGGGTCAGCGTGTCGAGTTTGCGTCAGTGGGTACGAGGGGGGGTCAGTTGTGCTAAAGATAGTGTATATGTCTGTGAGTCAGTCTACAGAAATGGTCCCTCTTATTTGAATTCTCATTTGGTAACCTGGGGTGAGGGGCTCGCCCCTTAACGATTGCTGAGCATCTTGCACAAGCAAACCAACCTTATAAGCTCCCAGGTAGGACGCTAGATCATTGGGATAGTAAAAACATCTTCATGTACTTCACAAGGCAATTGACTTTTGGTTATAAACAAATAACTGTTACGATTCAGAATTTAAAAGCCAGGGTATATTCTGTACAGATAAATAAACTGTTTATCAAGAATAAAGAATTTATCCACAGTAATAATAAAAACATGGTTTCTACTTTTACATTCCTGCCGATGACTCCACAGCTTCACAAATAACAGGTTCAAAATACAGCAGCTGCAATTTCAGCTAAAACTGGATAACCTTGAACAATGAAAAAAGAAATGGCGGACGTGAAATAATGCATTGGCAATTTGGCACCGAAGGTACATTTTTTGGAAGACATTTTGAAAAGAAAAAAAAGAAAATGTTATATTTACGGTAATAAATGTGACTTTTCCAAGGCTGCATCAAAAATACTAAAAAAAAAATCAAATCAAATCAAAAAAGTAAAAGATCAAAGGCCAGTTCCTCCAATGGCTAAAGGCTTACACTTTACAAATAGAAGCGGTTTATTGAATTTAAGCAAGCCTAAAGGTGCCCAACAGACTACAATTCATGCCACACTCAAAAGGAGCTTTATGCTCCACACCGAACACGAGGCAAGTTACACATCAGGCATTCGCTCTTGGGTTAATTTGCCCATTAAGGGACATAGGGGTGATCAGCATTCACAAACCTAGGCTAAACACAGGCACAGTTAGTTCAAGCCCTCGGAACAAGCAAGCCTTATTTAAGACCAAAGACAAAAGATTTAAACAGGGAGGTTGGGTAGGTCACGATGAAAGGAGGACAGACTGGAGCGAAGCAGGAAACCAACAGATGTCTCCAATTCCAACAAAGGGGGATTCAGCCTGAAATCATAAGGGCAGATAACAAAAGTAACCTCAAATATGATACATAACCAGACAAAAACGAATAATTTTGGAAATATATATATGAAGGGAAACTTTAATTCTTAAGCGAACAAATTCCACGCAGCTGAATATCAGAAGTACTCAAAAATGAGGGGCACATTCTTAAAACAAATATACTGTATATAGAAAGAAAAAGATAATTTCAGAATGTTACCCAAGAGACCAGAGTTATCCATCTTCTAATGAACAAGCCCCTGCGTGTTATAAAGAGCAGACATCAGTTCTTCTACAGTCAGAGACCGCCTTTTGAGGCAAATCAGAAGCACTACATGTAGAAGATGCCGTATTTTCCAATATTCATCTTTAGAAAGATGATTATATGCACTTTAATCCATATATTGCTGAATGATAGTTATCTTTTTTTCTTAAATGCATGCATTCAGGGATTCATGACTACCAGGGGAGCGCCTTCGAGCCGGCGACTACTTCCTGCCGTCGAGAAGAGGACAAGTAGTAAGAGGAGAGTTTTAAAAAGCCTTTTCCTTTGCCATCTACTTGCATGTAATCTGCCTCCATCGCTGAGGAGCATGTATGAGAGAAGAAAGCAGGATCTGAAGTAATCTTTCCTATGGCTGCCAGAGCGAAGAAGTGCGCTACCTTATCTACCTTTAGAATACGAACAAAATGTCATTTTCGATCTAGTGAGCAAAGTGAATTGCCTGCTGAGTAATGGAGCATTTTGTGATGCAATGTACCGTAAATGCCAGAGCCTACCTTATATACCATCTTCACGCTTCCAAAAATATGATCTTGCTCCTCGGTTCCCATATACATAGATTAGATTTATTTGGGACAGCACAGTAAATGCCTATGGGGCAGCATGGGATAGTCCCTTTAACGCATGATGTCACACTGCCCGTGTAACACAAAATAGACGTAGCTGTATTTCTCACAGATAAAAGCTCTCGCATGCTTTTAAGGTCTCACAGATCCCCCCTTTTTTGTCTTTCAACTAAAGAGACCTCTGAGGTCTACAAAACGTTTGCGACGCCACATTGTTCTATATGAACATTGGCCCCCAAACATTTCAAGAGGCTTTATTTAGCAATTAAGGTTTTCCTTGTCTTGCTCAAATACATCGTAGAAGAAGCTAGAAGTGTTGCTTTACATTTATCACCGTGATTACGTCATACCTCTAACAGACAACGCACTTCCATAACACAAGCTGGCGTCACACCGCTAATAATACATCTACCCAGAACGCTTTGCTCTCTATTTGATTTATGTGCACCAAACTAACCTTGTGAAATTCCATTATTTCAGGAAAAAGGAACAAATGGCAAAAAAAAAGAAAAGGGAAGTGGAAAAATCCAGGGACCGTGCGATGGGAAAATCATTATACCTAAAGAAAAAACATCAACAAACCCAAAGCTCCGAAACAACATTACAGTGGATGTCCAACTATACCATAAACAGATCTACTTGCATTTCACAGGTATCACGAGGAAAATAAAAACCAAGGGTCATCCCTCAATATGCCCGGCTAGCTTTTATATTCTACAATACATTCTATTAACCAAACAAAATCATAGTGACTCCGTGTTCTATGTTTAGAGTTCACGTTTCAGCTCCTTGACCTCGCTATAAATTGTTAAGGGCCGAACCCAGTAACTTCTGCTGCTGGAAGATCTTTGATGGCCCTGTATGATAAGCAGTGGAATCAGCGAGATGTCTTCAGTCTCCTCACCCTTTCATCTATGCATTATAAAAGGACCGGTTCGGCTCATCCTGCTGGAGAAACCAGATGGGGTTCCCCCCTTCATGATGAATAGTAAAGTAAGGAATTAAACCATAACTCTTCGGCAAACTCTCCATTTAGTGAATAAACCCCTCTGTGTCAGACAGATGCCCCATACAGTAGGGTGTCATTAAAAAGCTGCCTCACTATGCTGTTACCTTGGACAAAGGGTGTAAGAACAGCGCTAGGCATGCATCAGGGACACACTGTGTGTAGAGACATACACAACGTACAATAATCCATAGGCATTCGAAACGCCCCAGAGGGCGACACAAATAAATACACTTCGCATAACAGGACTTCCCTGCAAAAATGGCAGCCTGGCGACACGACCAAGTGGCAGATCAATCTCCACATTTACAGCGTAATCATTTCATTAAGGCTTTCATGCATTTCAATTACGACTGTTCACATTCCGTAGTATGAATCTTACATACACGATAAAAGGTTAAACGTATTCATAGAATGGAAACTATGTTTGCGAAGCCGGCATAAATGTATTCATTCTGAAGGCGTACATCCAAGATAGAGAGACAGATGTTGATGCTCCTTCACACAGCTTGTCTTTAGTGTCCTTACACTCCTTTGATGCACCACTTAGTCCTTCTGGCCTATACAGAAGGACGGACATCTGCCAAACAGACAGCTTCACGCTGCCACCACCAAACTTTCTCCAGAAGACAGCAAAGCTTTGCGGCTGGGGTATCTAAGAGGGAGCTCAGCAGAAGTCAATTAACTCCAAAGACACTCAGGCAGCCTGTACCAAGCCAAATCTTAGCATTCATATAACCCTCCTAACCATCTATATATATGAGGCATAACGAAGTGCCATAGCCTGGATAACACTAGAAGCTCTGCTAAACACCTCTAGTTTAAGGCATTTAAAGTTAGAGGGAAGCGACTGAAGGCATCACATAACATCCCTGATTTCATGTAATCGAAAGCACATGAAAAGGGGCAACAACATTAAAAGCAGGAAATTGAGGCATCAACAATGCCACCTTTTGCTAAAATAAAATTTACCTAATTTAAGATCATTCACAAATTTATTTAGTGACACGTAGAGAGTCAGGGGTTAATCGGTCCCTGATCGTGTCTTAGATTTAGGACATGTCTATCCCATGCATGTTTCCCTCGGTGTATTAGCCTCTACCACTTCTGCTTGGGGGCTGTCCAACGTATCTACCACACTCTCCATGACATAAAATTCCTTATATTACCCCTAAACCCCTGACCCTCTAGTTTTAGATTATGACCTCTTGTTCTAGCATTTTGCCTCCTTTGCAAATAGATGTTGATCTAAGGCACGGATGCAGGCAGACCTATCCCAAATGGGCCAGGGATATCCCAGCCTAATATAATAACAGACAGCTCATAAATGTAAAACAATATTCCTAAGCACTGTAAGCCAAGGAACAAGTTATACCGATCATATTTTACCTGGATCTACCTGATTGACGGGGAACATTTGGAGCCCTAAAATACACCATTAACCCCTGAATATCAGATCGTTGTTTTATAAACACATGCAGAGAGAGCTAAATTTTGTACATCAATGAAAACAACTTTTAAAAAGAGCAACTTTGCTCCAGTTCTTAGTGGGGCATCAAAATTATTCAAATAAGGGTTTTTTCTTCTTTTAATTTAGCAGAATGACGAAATATACAGGCAGCAGCATCAGAGCTGTCACAGTATACTCACCAAAAGTGATGAGCAGGAATAGCAGCTGTGAGGAGACCCAGCCATGTAGAGGTTTATTGTCCAGTCCCATGACAGCCCAGGCTGCTGAGTGTTAGAAGCTTGGGGGCAAAAAGAAAAAAACAGAGCGAATGCCGGAAGGGGTTATCCTGAGTAAGACGTGGCCGGCAGCGGTGTAAACAAACGGGCTGCTCCCTGTAAACTGCGGTTCCCCCCACTTACTTGCCCCGTACGGGCAGCCGGTGAGGGTGTACGGTGCAGGGTAATGTTTCTGGCCGGCTAGGACCCCTTCCGTTTTTTTTTCCCCCGACAGCCGCGCAGGCGCACTGCGCTTCAGGACGTCACGGAAGCCTGGGAGGGGGGAATGCGGCGCGCTGGCGACGTCATCACGTGAGGCCGCCCACAATACAATAGGCTTCCTGTGGAGTAGAGCGCGGTGTGTGCGCTGTGTGTCGGAAGTTAGTGCGCGTGCTGTTAAATATTATTCTTTAGTAACAAAAACCCATCGGTTCAAAAGGAATGATTGAAATCTCAAGAGGGGCATTTTGTGTTTATTTTACTCCTCGTACCCCCGGCGTGCTTTTTATTGTAGGAGCTCAGTGAGGCCGCAGGGTAGAGGGGTAACACAGTAGTCTATACTCTCTTAACAGGCACGCTGTTGTGTATATAAATGCTGAGCTCGGATACACAAAAGTCCGGAAAGCTACTATATATATATTTATATATATATATTTTATTATTAAAGTGCGTCACAATCACACCATAAAAACAAAAGTTATCTGGCCTTTCAATTTTTGGGGGATATGGAATTTAGGAAGGGGGCGGTCGTGTAGTTTTGTCCGGGATCGCTGTGTTTATTTCACAGAGCCCTGTTGAATTAAAATCTCCTTTCTGAACCTCGTTCATTTAGAAGGCGGCAGACCGGTGACACCTGTCAGGTCTGCTGCGCATGGTCAGCACGTTTACCGTGTGCTCGCGTGCTGCCGGTGCATTGTTCCTCCAACAACTGGTTTAGAGCGTTTAAGGTCCTCTGCTGTGCTGACAGGCTTAGGTTCTGCTTGAAAAAAGTATGAGTGAGTTACCTTTAAATGTTACCAAGACTTTTAGGCAGATTATCCCCAAAAAAATCTTCAAAATATTGAATTCTTTAACATTATGCTACTGCTGCAGTCTAGAAATCCCTGTATCAGAGCCCATAATTTGTAACAAACCAGAGAAGTTTAGAAGACCCTCGCCATCTCTTACACACAAAAGAATATCTGGCAGACTCATACTCCACTGTAACCTGTACTAGGACGATATATACATAATATATATATTTTTTGTTAAAAAGAAATGATCCTAAAAATCATCTTCAAACATAGAACTTTTGTAATGAATACCGGTACATACGTGGACGAGAAAAATATATCTACTTGACGGCAGTGAAAAGGAACGCGTGGTGTCAGTAATGGGGGACTAAATGTTCCCTTGATGTGTTTTAATTATCTTTTTAATGTTAAGTTGTTAAAGCCGCTACAGCTTTTTGTAATCTAGTTCTAGGTTGTTTGTGTTGGTTCAGAAGAGATAAAACGAGAAAAAGGAGATAATAGAAAATATAGCAGGGCTCGCCAGAGCAATGAGAAATAACAGCAAGGTGCGGCTGTAGGTATCCAAAGGGTGTCAAGAACAAAGTTACAGAAAGACAGACCTCTGGAGAGACAGGGAAAAGGCAGATAGTGGGAGGACAAGCGAGACAGCTGGGGGCAGTCAGCATGTTAAATTGTGTGGGGTTGCTTGGTTACAGTGGAGTCTTTAGATCAGTGCGGTAAAGTCAGGTCTAAAAAGGGACTGCTAATTTGCATTTAGTTGCATGCAGATGTTTTGCAAATCTCACAGTCTTTATTATTTGGGAGAAGGAGCCCTCTGGCACTCCGGCTGCAACAAAGGCTGACTGAGGACAATGAGAATTGTAGCCCATATTATTTGGCTTACAAGATATTGCCTGTGTGCGTTTATGGAGTCAGTGAATAACAAGTCATATCATAAAGGTGGATCGTTCAAATACTTGAGTTACAAACCAACAGCTTTTCATCGTAACAAGGAAACCTACAGATGATCCGCACAGTTTCTACTCTCGGCAAATTTGAGCAGATGTACGTCGGAAGTAGATACAGTGCTGTTAAGCTAATGTTAAATGAAAAGGGGCTTTAAACTCTGGCTGCCTTATTGAAATCAGAATATCGTCCTGGATTTTGTGAATGATGAGCCTATTTTGCAATTAAATAGTAAAGAAAAATGTAGTCTTTTATAAAATCTCCATATTGAAAATTGTCATGTTAATGCACATTAACAATCCCATGTACCTACTCCTCTTAAAGGTGCTGTTCCACATAGATATTTTCCAACTTTCCGTTGGCGTTGTGCGTTCATGATAGAGCTTAGAAAATGTAGAGTGCCTCTGCCAATTCATTTAGCAGAGAATGACCCCTTCAATGACAGCCCCCACTCCCACATCAGACATGGGGTGATATGTCTGACAGTTTGTGGTGAGGTGTGCTGCTTTGCTTGTGATGTATTATTACCTACAGAATATGTAATGTTGTGATCAGGTTTGTTGATGTGCTTAAAGTTGGGTGTTTGTAAATACATTTTTGTTTACTTGCATAAAGTGTGTGAATTTTGTGTTTCATATGTACAAGCATGTGGTTGTAGGCCGTCAGCCTGCTGTGATGTAATACAAAGGGGAGGGCTTTGGAAGAATGGCAGGACTGTTACTAGCACCTTTAATATTCATGTTTAATGTAGTTCATACTTCACTCACCCATAAAATAATAATCAGTATTCCCATGGATTAAACAGTCCAAATGACCCTTACATGTCTTTATGATGATAGAAGCTTTTCGATTACCTTTTATTTATATAGACAACAATCAATGTAGCACTTCTTACAATACATGAATGTGAGGGTTACAGGAGAGGGCTGAGTCAAAGGTGACCCCCCCAAGACATCAGGCCTGGTTATGGGAGGTAGTCGTGTTATTGATGGAGATAGAGAGTTCAAGATTTTAAAGTTTTAGGTTTCAGATAAATTTGTGACATCCAAGAAGAAATATATAAGACATGAAAAAAATGACCCTGTCCTTTCATGGTTGATTTTATAAAATGTCCCAGCCAACCATTATCCTATTGTTGAATATCCTGAAGTAATGCAGGTTTTGGCCCTGCAATTGGCGTAGATAACTTTTGGACTTTTATTCACATGACCTCTACTCATAGAAGTTACTGTTTTGAGCTTGAGCTACCAGAATAATGGATTATACACCCATTGGTGGTTATCCAGCGACCTATTACTCTCACAACTCTACACACAGAGTAAAACTTCATTCATTAATAAAAATAAATTCACTTCATACATTCTCAGTATACATTCTAATATTTTAGAGGAATAAAAACAGGTGTCCACAGATCTCACCATAGACAAAGGCACCTAACCAACAGACAATGTCAGCAACATTGATAGAGGCTTATAGGTAACTGTGGCTATCATCATTAGTATGTGTGGTTGAAAGGCCCTGATGTTGTTTGGGTGTATTGTATGCTGAGATTGGATACTGACATGAAGCCCTTTTCTTAAATACTCATGCGACTAGGTGGTTACCTGGGCAGAATGGATGTTGGAGTTTGGTAGTGAGAGATCTTCATGCTTGCTACCTATTTTCTAGATTTCACTGTGCTCAAGTGTCCAGATTTAGTGCCATGTTCCCCACGAAGACTAGGAATATGATATAATTTGTATTTATTTTGGCAGGCTGTCAGATGCATTCCCAACTGAGATTTACTGTAAAGTGCAACATGGGTATATTTTCATGAATTTTCACAGATGACAGTTCTTGTTATTCCTATGGATGTTATATGTTGTCTGCTTTGATATCTTGGTGATACAAAAAATATTCACACTGACATTTTTTTTACTGGCAATAAAAATGTACTGCCTTTACAGAATATAAAAAAAACCTTTTTCATAGTGGTTCATCAGAAAATGAAATGAGGATATGAAGCGTGTTATGACGAGTTGGAGAACTTGATAGAATATCTACACAGGAATCTTATGACTCACAATTTCTAGAACATTGGCAGCTGAGAAGATTCTGACTCACACTAGACATTTGGCTGCCAATGGATGTACCACGTATAATAGTGGAATTCCACATCATGACCTTGTAAAAATAGCAGGAATTGGAGCACATATGTAAAGGTAGACAAAAAAACAATAATGGTGGAGAATATAAAAAAAAACATCAATTATGTGTATAATTATATACTCACAAAAACCATGCAAACCAGTTCATTTGCAAATGGAAAGCTGCTGATGCACAAATATGTGTAGATAACACCATGGGACTCTGGACCACCTTCTTCTGGTGTCCTGGATAACCCCATAAGAATTTCAAACAATCTTATAAGTAATAACAAGCCATAGCTCCTGTCCTTAACTTGTTTCACTGGTCTTCATTCCTGTCTTCTTCAGGAGGAAAACAATAATAATAATGGAACATAATCATATGTTCATCGCTAGGAGAATCTCCTTCTGATAAACTGAGAAATTGGACTAACATCTGTGTTAATTGAGGTGTGAATTTTGGTGCAAAAAAAATGCTTACTCCCATCGTGGGATGCCAGCCGATAAAAGAATACAGAGGCAAAAAAATGAAAGAACAAATCTATCACAAAGTTATTGCTTATTATGACCCTGTGGAATAATAAACAATGCATCATCACCCACCTGAAGTACACCATGTAATAAATAAGAATATGGCTCGTAACATAAACACTTAAAACCCGCTCTTTTTCGGACGTAATTTGATCAATGATATACCTCTCCAGGGCGATCGGATTATATGTATCCCTATAGTTAAGATGTTAGCTAAACCTATTTGTTTACAAGAATTGCAATGGCATGGGACACATTTGGTACTTTTATTTCTAATATTCACTAGATTTTCAAGTCCTAGATTTTCAAGTCCTCTTTTAATCCGCTGATGGTCCTACTCGCATATTGGGAACCACCTAAGCATTACAATGAATCCATTCATCTATCTCAAACCTTATTGTTTTGTCTCAGTAAATGCTAAAGTATTCCTTGGTTGTATAGGACACATTTTACACTTGCCATATTAAAAAAACAAAAACCTGTTGGTTTTATATCTAAAATACCATTTTGCTCGATTTATAAGACAGATTCACCGCAGCTTGGATCCTTCTCTCTGGCAGCCGATGTGGCTTCTATGACGGCGCGCCTGCATTACATGACCTTCCGGCGCTCCACCATAGAAGCCCCGGTGGAAGTGCCGGCAGCAGCGGAGGTTGTGTATGCGCATCCCGCAGCCGGTGAATGTTTGCTGGATGTGCACAGACAGCCTCCCCTGCTGCTCACTAACATGAGTAAGAAGTGGATGTCATTTGTAAGAGGTGTTTGGTATCCATCTAGCCTCAGTTGATAATGAGGTATACCCTTTTATTCTTAAACTGTCTTAAAAGCAAGGCATTTCAATATGGCAGCATCTGAACCGTGTGAGTCTTCACTTGTTTCGTAGCAAGGGAAAGATGGCTATTAACATATCGGATAAAGCCTGTTGTGTTTCATGTTCCTAAGATGAACACAGGATCTTGCCATGGTATTCAGCTTAAGAGCTGACTAATTAAAAATAGCAGGACGTTGGCTCAACAGGTCCCAGCATTGGGTGTGTACTAGGAATTGCTCGTTACAGATGTTACTTTTTGTAAAGCCAACATAGAAGACCCTGTAAAGTCAAATAAGCTTTCCCTGTGTTGACCCAACAAAAAGTTTAATCTGGCTATTTAAGTGTAGTTTTTGTGTATTATACATATACTATAAATAACACAAGTGAGCTACTGATTTATGATTAAAAGAAAGAAATTAAGTATTAAGTGTTTTCTGTTTAATTGAAGATATAACTGAATAGGATGAAAGCAAAATGATGCAAATAAACCGGTAAATTAAGAATCTGTAAAGATTAGATGATGAATGTATGGGAAGTACACTAAATAGTAGACATTAACTAGCTATCGTATTTTGGCAGAAATATAGTGTTTCATTGATGTGTAAATTGTTTAACGGTTAGTGTATTTACATGGTAACTGAATGAATATAAATACCCTCCCAACCAAATGTTGCAGTTTGGTTTTTTTGCAGCTCTCGATCTCTGAGATTATACTATGTACCATACTAGCTAATTTAAAAAAGGAATATGTTTCCATGGTAGCACTTAAAAGCATTAATATAAGTAGTGGCTGATCATATCTAATCCGTCATGCAGGGAATTAAAATTACTATGGCAACTTATTCAATTTTTAAATGTCAGCAGAATATTATATTTGTTGACATTTCTACCACAAGGACAGTTTGGGTCCCTAGTAACCTCCCATATTTAGGTCCCAAGACCTGTACTCAATGGTGACCTCAGGTGCTCTCAGGCTACATCCTACAGGTAGCACTAATTGGATTTACAAGTCATTGAAGAGTTCACCAGCTGAGCTTCCCTTTGCTTTAGATTCATTTCTGGAGCTAGATAAATAAGAGGTCCTGGTGGCCCCATGAATTAGCTTTATTTATAATAGACTTCATGGCCCTAGGTACAGTTTGTGCATGCTCCTTCCGATTAGTAGATTCGGCTATGTTAGCCTCACCCATTAAGGACAGGTTTATAAAAGCTATGCGGTTCCCACAGACAAACATCGATAGTAAAATGGCTTGAACTACAGAGATCAGCAACTTTCACTATGGCGCTTCTCTCCAGCAAGTTAGGTTTTTTCAAATATCTGCTCTTAGAGCTGTGAGTGCGCTTATTTTTAAAGTGAAAATATCTTGAGTTGCTGAATTTAATTCATATTAAGTTTTCTTTAGAATCACTGTGACTACCTAAGTATAAAAAATGGCATGAATTTCCAGCTTATAGTTGTTTTTAGGCTACTCATATCCTTGTGAAATAAGTTCTTTTATGTGCAGAGGTATAGAACAATCTTTTGTAGTTCCTCTTCATTATAAAGGGCCATCACTGGCTAATATATCTGCAAGAGAACCTGAGCTGACCCTGCATAATACGAAGTTTAGCTAGTGAATCTCAATGAATGAAATATTTATTTGGAGCCTTACTTGGGGTCGGCCCACCATAATCCTGCCAACTCCCCTCTTTAGTAACTAAATCCCATATTCAGATGAGACGACGCAAACCTATTTTGGGATGTCAGCGATTTACATCTCTATTACCCCTTTTAATGTTTATGAAGTTAGCTGTTTGCACTCCATGAAACCAGATCTCCTGGGACTGGTCCTGCATTTTTGAATTCGGTTTCCTTGTGCCTTTTTACTACTGACCTTCGACCAGTAGATCAACCGCATCAAAAGGCCATATTGACCATTGAGACCATAGTATTACTACTAAAATGCTACATCATAAGTTATAGTTAGCATTAACCAGTAGGGGGATAAAACAAAGGTATAGGCTGGCTAGGCCAGCTACCAGGTGTGCATATTGACCTTGACACTGACAATAATGTAGGGGACAGAATCTTGTACGAGAGAGTGTATAAATATTCTAAATGACAGTGTTTCACTTGTAGGAAATGGTTTATGCCGTACTCAGACATGATTACAAATAGCCTGCGGCATATTAATGTGTCAGCTAAGAAACTTACACCAGTGCAGCAAATTACTAATCCGTGATAAGCAAACATTAAGTCTTGGAAAATGTGCTGTGTCTTCCAGAGTTTAGTCCCATGAGAACTACAAGAAGCACAAGAGTTTAAATGACAGAATTACCGAGCTAAATTAGAAGACATTTTGCAGAGCTCCAGAACATTAACAGCTTTCACAAGGCACAGATCTAATAGTACCATGGATTTGCATTACAAATTATGTTAATTCTGATGGATTTAGACAAAGTGATTGAAACCTTAAGGCTCCATTTGCCAAGGTGCAGTGATTCTCATGCTGGCTCAAATCATCATTAAACTATACACTACTGTTCAAAAGTTTGGGGTCACTTAGCTGTTTTCATGGAAAACAAGGTATGTGATATTTCTAGCTGTGCTAACATTATTAAGTGCTTTCTAATGATCAATTAGCCTTTTAAACCGAACACAGGTGTGATTGGAGTGATAAATGGATTTATTAAAAAAATCAGCTGCTTCTGGCTACAATAGTCATTTACAACATTAAGAACACTATTTCTGTGATACCTTTTAAGTGTGATATTTCAGCATTATACAGTCAAGAGACCTCCAAATCATCAATATTTTTTAAATATTTGCACATACTTCTATGGCTTTTGAGATATATTTGCCTTACCCTTGAAAAATATATAGGTCATTTTTAATCCAGCTTTTGTTTTGTTTTTAAATGACTCACACCAAGCCACAACTCATAGTAAGCATAAAACACAACAGAAATGCAAATAACAGGCTTTTTTTTTTTTTTTTTTTTTTTTTTTTTTTTTACAAATTCACTTTGTAAATAACATTTTATATATTATTACAATTGTAGTTCACAGAGATGGTGGATCAATCTCTGCAAAAGTAGAGTAGCCTAGAACTTTGAAAATAAAGTAACTGGATGCATAAAATAACATAAAGTAACATCAATGCAGGGCTGTCTATACCAGAGCCCCAGCTATCCACAAGTTATAGTAAATGCAAAACATATTGCAAACTGTTTCAAACAAATTTTAACACACAGCTCAATAGTTCATGGCTGTGTGGTACCTCTTCAAGACATAGTCCAGAGTTACTTGTGCACCATGGGCAATAAAATCTTATATTCCTTCATTTTTCTTTTTTAATGCATACCCGGCATGGGGGAAATTCTTTTAATGGTGTCTCTCCATCAGGTGAACTTTATTATCTGTACTGGAGAGTTGGGGCACTTCCTTTTTTTTTTTTAACAGCAAAGATGATATTAGTTGTATTTCAGAGTCTGAAAAAGTGATGGTAGAGCCTGGTTTATAAATGACAGAAGAATTTAACATAGCCAATGAAAAAAGGTGACCTGTTCTCTACCTCTAAGTGTTGTTATAATTATCTTTTATTCTGTTGTACAATTTGAATGGGGTCATTAACACATACAAACACATCAGGAAAAACAATTTGGGGGATCTCTTGATGCCAAGATCAGGTAGACCAAGAAAGATTTCAGATTTCAAGTATGCTGATGCCATTTTAACTTGCCAGTAGCAGCAGTTACAGACTGATGGGAGTTGGAGTGTGAGACAGTGCCAGGTTAGCAGAGGCTGAGATTGATGCTCCTTGCACACTTACCATACTGCAAGTTATATCATCTATTATTCTTAATTGATAAATATTGGTGACAAAACCAGGCATAATATATAATATTGGGGAAATTCAGTCTTGCTCCACGGGGCTGCATGTGCCACTGTCTGCTTGCCCAGGCCCAGTTCTGCTTTTGCCGCACCTCTTTGACCCTCCTTTCTTTGGGGAACGTTCTTTTTAAGAAATTTCTATAATGAAAGGTGTCCAGAATGTGTCAAGGACCTCCCCCATTTAAGAACACCCCCCAAATGCCATTCCGAATCAAAAAAGACCTCTGAATTTTGTCAGGGATGATTTGACTTGCTGTGCACATGTCTAATAAACACTATATGAACAGACAAAGCTGTCAGGTATCCATACCAAGGACATGTAAAGGGTCCCACTGTACTCAGTCCTGAAATTAACCACCAGGTAAAAAGGATTACAAGAAGGTGTTAGCATGTGCTGTTATATAGTGATCCTAAAATTAATTTGCTAACCTCTTAAGGTCAGTAGCCTATGTGGGTAAGAGACGTGAAATGTTGCTTGGTTCTCAGACCTGGTTTACAACAATGATCTCTGAAAAAAGCCCCTTAGTAGTAGTCCGTTAAGTAAATGAAACATCAACTTCAAGAAGCTACAGAGAACAGTAGCTTGTGCGGATATTTGGTGGCTTATACTAGAGCAAGTCAGAACATGAATGCTGGTTTTATTCCGAACATTGAATCATATCCTTTATTCTTTGCTTACATAGTAGAAGGTTTACATAATTAAAAGAAAAACCACACAAAATCCTGTGGTGTGTACTTTAATGAAGACATTGTCTCTTCCTTGCTGTAGTGCTACTGTTGATTCCTTATGTGGCCAAGCCATACCTCCAGCCTCACCTATATAATAAAATGTTATTCTTCCATGTTAGAGAAGCACAGCCCTCTGAACCTCCATGTTACAAATACCTTCCTTGATAACAATCCATTGATATTTAGGGTAGGGATACAGGACTGTGGGGGCCCCAGGGCCACTCTGGAGGCTAAGCTGATAGTATCTCACGAATGATGCAGCTGCTGGTTTTGAGACCAATTGGTAGGTATACTGAATTCCCTTTTTTTTTCTCAAGGGCAGACTGAGACCATCCAGGGCCCCGGGCAACAAAAAGTGATCCCGCACCCCCATGATAGTACCACACCCTGTCATGAACATACCCCTTCCTGATTAAGCCCCTCCCTATGATCTCATATCTATGTTTCAATATTTGTAGTGATAAAAAAAATAACATTTAAACCGTGTAAACACATTTTAATTTGTGTTTTCACACATCACAAATATAATTATTAAATATATATTAAATAATAATATTACAAATACAAGTAATTCTAATTATATATAAATACAGGAACTCAATATAAAAGTAAATATATTTACTATCACTGTAAACACGAACTAAATCTAGGAAGTGTAAAGGCTCATTGAAAGCATAGAATAGGTCTTCTCAAATAGAAACTTACAGGAGAAGAACTGTAGATTGGCCTGGCAAATGTTCGTACCTATAATTTACAGAAAAAGCAAAAAGCTGAGTTCAGCGTATATCTTGGCAAACCTGTTGTAAGGGTTATCTATTGGATAACATGACACACAGGGTGTGGGTGGTCAAGGGTTAACAATACCAGCCTCTTGGTCACTCACAAATATCACACCAGACTGAGCTGCTACCACCTCGTTATGTTTTAAGATGCCTACAGCTTATGGACACTTTGGTAACGCCCAGTACCACATTGAATTGATAAAGTGTATAAAACCCAATTTAAGTACAACATTTTGTAATGTGGTTTATTCCGGCGTTCTCAGAAGGTAGAGTTCAGTTAGAGCTCAGAGACGGAAATTGGTTTAATATATAGTTAAATCTGAAAAAGGTCAAAATGCTTACGTACAAAAATAATATGAATGAAGGTGACAATTTAGACACAGAGTATACATGTAAAAAATGACAAAGTACAATATGTTTCAATCAAATAAAGTACTGCAATGATATGAGATAATGCCCACTCACTGATTCCATAAGATGTGCTTGTGGAGACCCTTAAGATGGCTGTATTCTTTTAAATGGACCAGAACTTATCACTCTGAGCAGAGACTGGGAGATGAGGTAAGCGTTTATTATAACATATGGACAAATATAGCATCTTACATTAAAGTTCAATGTATCATTGTCAAAATGTCACTTGCACTTTATAAAAAAAAAAGGAGAATGTATATACATAAAATTAAAAATATACATAGAAAATGTATATTTAAAAACCATGAAAGCGGATTGCCAGACTCCTTTACAACAACCCTGTAAAGCAAATCGTTAAAGTGCCACAATCCTTTGTTATAAATTATTAATAACGAGGACATTTCCCTATTATTAAAAGTTTTTCCTCTCATAGAAAATTGTGCAGCTCAAATTAAGCGTTTAATACTTTTGGGGACAGGGTTTGCCATTTAAAAATACAGTCCATCTCCAGCTTTCCAAGTTCCTTAATATCACCGCCTGTTTCCCTTTGCAGTGGCGCAAAAGGTGAGGTGTTAGGGGCTATTGGCATGCTGGAGACTGTGCGTTTTAAGTTTATTTTGAATGTTGGAGCGATGTTCTTGTAAATGAATTCATGGCAATTCTTCATGTAAAGAAAATTGCCCTGGGGCCCCTAACTTCACCAAGCAAATTCATTGCCCCCAAACAGCCTGCCTATGCTATCTTTGCTCCAGCTTGTCACACGTTAACACACATGCTTACTCAAACACATATGTACAAACTCATTCTAACACACACACTCTGTCTACTCACAGCACTCATGCTAACACACAGTCCATCTCACACCACTTACACATACATACGGCATGATCCAGGTCAGAAGGTCCCTTTCTGAACAATTTTAAAGTGGTACGGAGAGAGACAGGAACAAGTGGTTGCAGGGGTAGTTACCCCACTGGTAAAACGTGGGTCAGTCTGTGGGGCTTAAGAGTGGAAAGCTGTAGGCTGTAAAACACAGCAGGATAGATTAACTCTTCCAATACCAAACCTCTACGTTAGCCTAAAACAGGGTCTGCATGACACCTGTCTATGATTTTATCTTCTTCATTCTTTGTTTTCAGTGCATCTTGCTTTTCTATGGCAGTGAGCATCTTGTAAAAGCGATAATCTCAGGTACACTGGGTAGTGCCTAGAGCGATCAAATACTTATACACCAAATAAAGATTTTTGTTAGCTGCCGTGCATAATCTGTATTGGAAGAGAAATTTGAATACACAAAGAATACAGTTTTTGCATATAGACTTCTTTAAGGGAGGTGTTGAGATGAATGGCTCAGATTCAGAGACAGATTCTTCTGTCTAACTCCGGTGCATCACTTTCTATTTCACTGTCATCCAACAAGCACATTCCACTTCCATCCAGTTCCAAAAGAATAAAAAAAAAAATATATTAAATGTTTAAGCAACTCCTAGGCACTGTTCCAAAAATCCTGGATTAAACATTTGAAATACCACGGGGTGGCTAGTTTTTAAAAATATACGGTTTGATGGGGGTGAATATAAGTGGCTGGCTTCAAAGATGTCCCAAATAGAGCATGGGGCAGGATGAGAGAAAAAAAAGGTTTTGAAATAGCAAAACGCTACTTATACTTATTGCCCTATAAAACATAAAACCATTGGGTATTTCTGAACTCAGAACAAATTTTATTGTTTTTTCCAATAGATTTTGATGAGTAAATGTCATTTTTCACTACATTTACAAAATATTGGTATCTAAAAGAAGCCCTTCTTGTCCGGTAAAATTAGATATATAATTTCTGTGGGTGCAATAAATGAGAGAAGAAAATCACCACAGAAATGTTAACATCTTTGGTCATGAAAGGGTTAAAATTTATTGTCAACGATGGCTAGCATAACTATAAATTGCATGGACATTTTTGTAAAAATGTTTAATGCATTTAATGAATTAAATTAGTTTAAATAAATAACATTAACGGAACCTATACTACTACTTTCTATAATAACAAAACTCCCAAAACATGGTAATATCGGCATACTTTTTAAAAAGTACTGTGAAAACCCAGAGACTTGGGTCATATGGTTAGTTCCCTTTGCGATCATGGTTGGACTGGGGGGGGAAACAACCCTGGAAATTATTGAATACCAGTCCCTATGTTTCATAACCTCATTATTCTGCACAAAACGTGTATTTTTGTGGCCTTAACCCTTTATAATTTAGTTTTTTGTTCCACATTTCCCTGATAGATACCCCATCACCATCATGCTGCTACTACCTTCACTTCCTTACCTTTATCATCCCCAACATTGTAATCTTTCTTCTAAGATATATCCCAAGTACATTGAAACGTATAAAGTAAAGATTAAACAACTTCCCAATAAATTATCTAACTAACTTCTTAATGAGGCACACATACCGGCCATGATTTACCACACATGTCCACTTAAACCCACATAGTGAAGTCAAACATCCCTTTTTTCAGATATTGCATTTTGCCCTTATTACAGTAAATAAACATATGAAATGAGCATTACATACTCGGATTTGATTGATAATTCCTTCATATGAAATGTCCTTTTTTTGTGACACAGGGTTTTACTCGTCTAAGTGGGACGAGCTATTCTTTGCCATTTTTAGCATATCTTTGTTCATCCACAATTCCCATTTTTCACTCGTAAATCATATTGGTTTTTTCAGACATAGAGCTTTCTATTCAAATAACTTTTTTGTGTATTCTGTCATTAAGTATGAATTAAATGTAAAACTGCACAGTTTCCACCGGAACGTTTTTGTATTCTGTGGAATCGGTTACATTTTGCCTTCTAGCATACTTTGTTGTCTCAAAGCCCAAAAGGAGTTTAGTGAATGGTAAGTGAACATCACAACTGCCAGCAAATTTTCACATCTTTTACAAAATATGTATTCATTAAGTGATGCTACTCTCTTTGACACTTTTCTGAAACTACTGAGATTGATTTAGTGCAGGCCATCATATCAAGAAACTATTAAGCCAATGTCTGGTTTTCATAGGTAATTTATACAGGAAAATATTTGTCAAAATCATTAGAAGTTCCATCTAAGGACTAACCAAAATAAATGTCCCATCTATCTGTGACTCCTCTAAAATATGCAAAATATGATGTTTTGTTGGTCGATGCAAATGTGTATCTCTGCACCTTTTAAAATAATTGGCATGATCATTATTTGCAATTGAAATATTATGCTTCACTAGAAAAGCAGTAACTAAAACCTTAACTGTAGTTACAATTTCTGTCATTTGTGACTCAGGAGCAGAAAAAAAACCATGAATTTTGACCGTGTGGCAGCCCTGGCAGAATACCTGTGTCTGGTGATATCATTTTAACCAACATGGTCAATTGCGCAATCACATCTGCAATTCACAAAAAGCAAATGTTGGCCCTCTCCTTAAGTCTCCAAAATATATTTTTATATACAAAGAGCATTTGAATTATTATCGGCAATCCAAAAATAAATTGGTTTGAGTAACATAAATTCAAACTTCTAGTATAGACCATTTTGATAAGATCAAACAACACAATGACCTTAAGAATGGCTTGGTGGAGATACAACACAGAGCATTTGATTAAAAAGCCCTGATTACAAGATATCTGCAATGAAATTCCTATGTTTTTTCCTAGATTAAAAGAAAAACTGATTTTTAATAGCCAAGTCCATTTCTAACATTATTGAGTTTCCCGTTTGTCTTCACAGAGCCTGATGCCCAGGAGCCTTCTGCTTTATTGATATTTTGCCATCATGGGGTACACAACTTTGGTCAAGCCATTTAAAGCATATCCAGCATCCAAAAGAACATCCCAGTAGAGGATGTGACAGATGTGACGTTACAGTTCTCATGATTTCCAGACTGCCAAAAGTCTCTCATATTACTGGCTGCTTAGCCCACAGCAGCTTGTCATGTGCATTTTATGTCATAAGTATAAAAATAAGTAATGTTCAATATTTATGACAGCCCTTCAGCATTACAATTCACAATAATCTATCACAGATGCTACACTCAACAAAATGTTGAAGGATTCTACTTAGCTGCTCTTAACACCTTCAGTCCCATATGGATATACATGTACTTCCTAATAAGCTCTGCTTAGAAGCCCATTAGGATGTACAGGTACGTCTTGACTTTCTCGCAGCAGCAGGGACATCTCCCTGCCACTACATGGGAGATCAGGCCGTCTTTTGACATCCTGGACTTGTCAGCAGAAGCCAGTATTGCTGTCTTATCATTCAGAATGGCTGCCGGGGTGAGCGCCGGTAAAGCATTACATAAATGCCCGATCACATGATCATGCATTCCCTTCTGGGAGAAGTCACTGCTGACAGCAGGTCATTGGAGGACATGATATCCCTAACAGGGTCTGGGATATCTGATCAATCCCCCTACTGGCCGATCACAAATATTGCAATCCTCAATGCAAGTCTATGAAGACTTGCTAAGTAATCACAGTGTAAGGGAGTGGAGGGGGATTGCAGGAAAGAAGGTGAGAAATAATGTTTTTCCATGTTCCCACAAGTGGAAAAAGTAAAAAAAATCACTTGAAATAAATAATAATAAAGTACATAGAAAAGGGGAATCTTAATGAAACCCACATATGGTAAAAATGGCAAAATAGCTCCAGTGACTGAAGGAGTTAGGCTACACAGCTATTTTATTTTCAATTTCAAGCAAATGTGTTGTTAAGCTGTTCACGGTTGTTAGGAAGCTGTGAAATCCCCCAAAAAAGATGAAATGTGCAAAAAAAGCAGTAGGAAGTAGAAGGTCCTTCTCATAAAGTGCTTGGAAATTATGCTTTAATAAAGTGCTCCAGTGGTTGAAGCAGTGGCGGCTGATAGGTAATTCCAATGGGAGTTCACAATACATAAATTTTGAAAATAAAATGTACATTTATGATGTAATATACAGGTTAAAATACATTTAACATAGAAACACTCAAACAAGTCAAAACATTTGTTTACAAAGGAAGATTCTATCACTAGTGATTACAATTTACTTCAAATGTGAATGTTGATTACTTAAGTGCAATTTTTGTAAACTAAGTCATTCCGCCTGTTATTTTTTGGGGTTTTTTTGAGGCAAAAGAGATCAATAATATTTTCATTAAATTTAGGTATGTCGTTGACCATTTTTTTTTCAATTGAGAGCATGGCTAGAGCGGGCAGCCTGTCCTCACTCATGGTGCTCTTTAAAAATGTCTTAACTCTTTTTTTAAAGTTGAGAAACATCTCTCGGCCTCAGCAGTTGTCACTGGAATAGTAAAAATTGTCCGCAATAGTTTGTAGTTCTCAGAGAACGTAGTGTGCAAGTTATCTTCTATAACGAATTGTAGAAGACTAATGGCACCATTCATATTTCTGAAATATTTCTGGTTTTCTGTAAATTACTCCTAGTTCGGTTTTCAGGCGATCCTTTTATAATATCGAATAAACATCTGTTGTTTGCTCAACAAGCTGATTTGGAAACTTTTTCTCATACTCCTGGAATTTTTCAGCTTGGAGGAGAGAAACAGCAGAGTGGTGAGTTAAAAGAAAACCTATCTTTCAATTGATTCGTGATAACATCACAAATCTCTTTAGCTGCCCCAGTGTGATTTATTTTCTCTCTTCCTTTTCTTTGATTATGTTTCCTCTGTTTCTGATATATTCATGGTCACTGTGCCCATTGCTGCATCAGTTTGTGTTTTCTAAAGCTGGTTGTGTAACACATCCACATGTGGCATAATACTGTGGAAAAACACAAATACAGAGTCTTCCAACATAGGAAGAGCCCCTGCTAGATTTATTGCTCCAGCTTGTTTCGATGACGACTATTTTTTCCATGCATTCAGTTAACTGTTCCCAGTATTCAAACACTGTATTGATGGTTCGACTCTTGAAATTCCACCCGGTGGCTGAACCATGAGGTATCCTTTTTTTAACAGTTTCATCTAGAATAGCAATCCTCTGTGGACAGTTACTATAAAAGTCACTTAGATTTGAAAAAATACCCGAACCTTTTGATTCAAGTAGCTTGAATTCATCCAGCAATAGATTCTGCATCATTACAAGGGGGATTAGTGAATTCCCAGAATCTCTCAACTGCTTGTCCGTTATCTAGAATATATCGAAAAACAGCAACCAATTGGGAAGCAGATGAAACATCAGTTTCTTAAACTGCTATCACTGCTACAAAACTTGCTTTTGAAATTTAATTTATGTGGTTCTGGCAAACAGTGAGCATACAGTCTATCTAATCGTTTTAAATTTCTTTTGATGTTCATTTAAAAACAGTGACACTAATGAGATGGTCTTTTAGAGATGCATCAAGTTCTGCAGAGAAGTTTATAAGACCCCTGAAAACACCTGGATTTAATGAATCATCACGTTCATCATGTCCTCGAAGTGCAAGCTCAAATGCGCCGCAAAACAGAATACAGTCGATACTTTTGGAACATAACGATGTTTGGTTACTTGCTCATTGTGTTTGTCAGGACCTGGGCAAGCAGGTCGGGTAGGAGCCCAGGTGCAGGGGATACTAAGGGTTCTGTCTGTACCCCTTGATGCATCCTGATAGGTAGGTAGGTACAGACAGACACACAACAGACGCAAGAGCAGGACTGGAAACAGAATAAAGGGAGCGGTAGCAAGGGCACACGGCTTGGAAGTCCTCAAGCAGGGTTAGACGGCAGGAAGCCAGGAACAATCCAGGACCAAGTACAGAGCCACAGCAATAAGCTGCTCACGCTGTAATGCAAAGGCCTTGTCTGAATGGCAGAGCAGGTATATAGGCAGGGCTCAACCCAGCTAACAAGGCTCAGCTGATCGCAATAATTACGTCTGGGTGCTCTAGAGAGGGAAGGGTTGCAGATAAAGCCGAGGGTATATAATTACTGCATGGTCCAGGCTGAGTAGGGTGGTACCTGGCAGTATTTAACATTTAAACAAAATGCACTGTCGAACTGTTGGCGAATATCAACCTTTCCTAGCAAATTAAACTATTGTTTGTTAGATGTGACAAATCAGCGACACCATAACTCCCCCAACTTGAATCACCACTTTGTTTTGCAAACAGGAGACAGTAAAAACAAAAGAGCCTGTTAGATAATTCACACCCACAAATCCATGGATATTTTTCATATATTTCGGGTTTAAATTCTCTTTTTAAAATCTTTTTTTTTATATTTTGTCACTTGGATAAGGTTATGCCTAGGTGTTGGCCTCAGCATTTTAATTTCTATTTTTCTTTCCATGGGCAGCGTTAAAGAATGTAATTTCTTTAGCTCAGAAAAACTGTTGGGACGCCACTGGCAAGTTTTTATGGCACTTTGTTTAATTTTATTTATTCTCTCTGTCAGTCTCTCTGCCTGTCTCACTGTCTGTGTATTTCTGTCTGTCTTCTCTCAGAGTACCATGAGTGAGGACAGGCTGCCCGCTCTAGCCACGCTCTCGATTGAAAAAAAAAATGGCTTAGGCTACACCTGGCACGCACAGGCGTATACGAGCGCCGCTGGCAGGCCACGACCGATTCGTGCGTCTGCTGTGGACGAGGCTCGCCGGCGCGCATGTCAATCCGCAGACGTGTCCTGTGCACGTCATCACGCGGAGGAGGCTTCACCACGCGAGCAACGCCCACCAGCGGCAGACCGGAGTGAGACGCGATTGACAAGGTAGGCGTAACACAACCCCCCTCCAGGAGCGCGAAGGTCCAGCGCGGTGCGGAAAGCAGGCATGGAAGCGAGGAACGCAAAGCTGAGCATGGATGGCGCGAGCAGGAAGCCAGGACCTCTCCTCCGTGATGTAACCCTTCCAATCGATCAGGTACTGGAGAGCGTCGCTGCGCCAGCAAGAATCGAGGATACAACGAACCACATGTTCCTCATGATTGCAGACGAGCACCAGAGCAGGAGGGGCATAGAGAAGCGGTTGGATACGCAAGGCTTCAGGAGGGAGATGTGAAAAGTTTTAGGGATACGCATGTATGTAAGTAGTGTGTACCGTGCACCGCCAACCAACTACCACCTAACCCACCAAGTAAAGACACGGGGACATAATTTGGATAAAACACGCCACAGCATATTTAATTTAACAATAACCACAAACACTGTGTTGACCTAAACACCATATACCAATGAACATAACTTTACAATATACAACCAACAAATACATATAGATACAAATATACACATCAACATAATTAACATAGCTTCATACATCATTAACACAGGAAACAAATTAACCCCGTCCTTGCCAGCCGCTCACCACTGTACATTCCAACACAGATACTCACCTCCCCCCTCGTCCAAATAAAACTGATAGCTACCTTCCGCTGTCCCAAAACCAATGCTAACCACCAGCCATCCATAAGCTCGGTGGTGTCGCACGGATCTTGAGAATACAAATGAGGAACCCAGTATGCAGTAATGGCACTTGAGGAATAGTAGGAATCGTCAGACAAGCCGGGCCAGGAGTGGAGAAGGCAGCGAAGTCAGGAACAGGCACGGGTCAGCAACAGAGATGGTAATCATACAAGCCGGTCATGGAATGGAGAAGGCAGCGAATAGTCCAGGGACAGCACGGTCAGCAACAGAGATGGTAATCATACAAGCCGGGTCAGGAATGGAGAAGGCAGCAAAAGTCAGGAAACAGGCACAATTCAGCAACGGAGAGACAATCGGGTAAGTCAGGGCTCGGCTTTTGAATCTGCCGCTTCACCCAAGCTCCGCCCCCAACATGACGTAAGGGAGGCATGCTATAAGAGAGGGGGCGTGGTTCGCCCCCGTGCGTACCGCACATCACTTGCGATGGGGATACTGAGAAGGACCTGCCCCGGGTGCCTGCTGGATGCTGGCACCTCGAAGCAAGGTCCTGGAGCTGTGGGAGAGGTAGGTTTCGAGTACCCGCTAGCCGCGGGTACTCAGGGGAATCACTGCGTTGCCGTCCGTGACGCGGACCGTGACAAGCCCCCCCCTAAGGAGAGACCTCCGGGCTCTCAGGGGACCAGGCTTTAAAGCATGACGTGAGTGGAACTCATGAACCAATTCATCCGCATGAACTTCTTCAGCATCCTCCCAGGAGTTCTCGTTGATTTCGTATCCTTTCCATTGGATGAGATATTGGAGGCCACCCCGAAATCTCGGAGAATCCAGAATTTGTTCGACTTCATATTCTTCAGCGTCATCAATAGAAATAGGAGCCGGAGGATCAGGATGTCGGCCCGGGAAAGGATTGGTGTTCCAAAGTTTCAGGAGGGAAACATGGAAAACGGGGTGAATTCGCATTGAACCGGGTAGTTGCAATTCCACAGCGGCAGATGAAAGGATCCGAGTAATCGTATATAGACCAATATATTTAGGTCCCAATTTCTTAGTGGGACACAACAGTTTCAGATGAGCAGTTGACAGTCAAATGTTCTCTGAGCAAAACGTCTTTTCAATGGATGTGAGAGATGTAATAGGTTGAATAACCTTTGAAAAGTTCCTAATAAACTTCCGATAAAAGTTAGCAAATCCCATGAATCTTTGCACCCCTTTCTTGTCTGTGGGAGGTGGCCATTTTAGGATGGTAGCTATTTTCTTTGGATCCATCATTACTTTAGTAGGTGTCAGGATAAAGCCCAGAAACTTCACCGACTGAGTCTCAAACACACATTTCTCTGGTTTAGCGTATAATCCATTTATTCTTAGTCGCATCAATACTTTAGACACGTGTTCTCTACGTGTTTGTAAGGAGGAGGAGTATATCAGGATATCATCCAAGTATATCACCACGAATTGATCCAACATGTCTCTGAAAATGTCATTCATAAAGTGTTGAAAAGTGGCGGGTGCATTACATAAGCCGTATGGCATCACTATATACTCGAAGTGCCCATATCGTGATCTGAATGCTGTTTTCCACTCATGACCTTCTTTGATACGAACCGGATTATATGCTCCTCTTAAATCAATCTTTGTAAATACTGATGCTGAACAAACGCGTTCCATCAATTCTTGTATTAATGGTTGTGATAAACAGAACCTTTATTAGCACAGAAGCAAAGAGAGCCCCTCTCCCAATCGACAACAGGATTATTGGTTCTTAACCAGGGGAGTCCCAATATGACATGGAAAACTGGAGAAGGAACCACATCAAACACAATGTCCTCAATATGATCAGGAGAAACATACATGCGTAAGGGTATAGTCTCTTGGGTGATAGGGCCTGTCTTCAGAGGGCTTCCGTCTACTAGCTGTATGGATATTGGGGTGGTTTTCTTCCGGGTGGTGATTCCAAGGTGTTGAATGAGCTTGGCATCCAATATATTGCTGCTGGCACCTGAATCAATCATAGCTGCCAAGGCGAGGGTTCTTTCCTTCCACTGTAAGGATATGGAAAGGGACAAATGGTTTAAGAAATGTGGAGGTATTTTGTTGGTATAGGGAGAAAACAGGGGTTTTAGCTTACCCTTTGTAGAACGGGCTTTAGTTCTACATTCATCGACGTAATGGCCCTTGCCGCCGCAGTAGAGACACAGATCAAGGTTTGTACGACGTTCTCTTTCAGCTGTGGATAGAGGACCTTTGATGAGGCCCAATTGCATAGGTTCCGTGACGCGGACCGTGACAGGTGGGTACGTCCAATAAACACCAGAGGTCAGGGGAGGATTGAGCCTTCCTTCACACTATCATCCAACTCCACAACTTAACAAACCAGACCGGCAAGGACACACAAACCCGCTGTTTAAACCCTTAAATCAGCGGGGGGCCGCCACCAACCGAAGCCATGGCCTGACCGATTGCTTCCTGCAATACCAGATTAAAAATGTCCAGATCGATGTCATTAAGGTGAACGCCAGCCGCCCTAAATAGATTTGCGGCATCCTTCTCAAACGCCCCTGTGCTAAACAGCCAATCCACCATCACACACCACAAACTTAGACACCCAACGGTTCAGTTTAACCCGTGACCGTTCCAGTGCCCGCTGGCTAGTTGCATGACGCCAATAATTCCCGAGCTACCACCTCAGACCAGACCAACCGAACCTCCGGGAAGGGGATCCTAATCCTAGCCAAATCCCTAAGAATTGTATCCCCCAGGGACCTAACCGGGACCACCCCTAAATCATTACCCCCGAGGTGAATGACCAGCACCGACGGCGACCTCAGCAGCCTAGACAACTGTACCAGCTCGGGGAGGAGATGCGCCAACCGCATCCCCTGCCGACCAAACCACTGCACCTCCACACTCAAAGGAGAGAACCCCAACTGCTCCCTGCTCGGACGGACTGCCGCCCGCTTTCTGGCCCAAAAGATGTAAGAGTGCCCGACGAGCCACACTTGCAGAAGAACCAAACCTGGAAAAAGAAACAGAAACATTAAACAGACATATCCAGACGGACATAGGACCGAAAACGAACGCCCAATCCGCTGCACAGAGGCCTCGGAAAAACACACGGGTATCTTCCGTAGCTGCCCCAATCCGGAAGGAATGCCTCCTGAAGGCACCAGCAGGGACCACCAACGCCTTTCGAAAGACACCCACAAACTGAAAACGAGAGAGATAGGACCCGTCCTGATGAATCAGAAGCGGGTCCCCAGCTGCTGGGCATCATAACAAAAATTCCCGTACCGCTGCAACCAGGGAAATGGGGGAACCCCCTATGGAACCCAAGCCCCTTTACCGAAAACATCCGTTTTCGACCGCCGAATGCAAAAGCGCAAGCCAGCAGACCGAAACTCCACGTCCTCCACCCGAACACCACCAGGCACAGGCTTACTAGGGCTAACCAATTCCCCTATTCTCAGAGCCCCGAAAAAGGCCAAACTAAATGCAGGCCCAAACAACCGGACCTCAAAATCAGAAATACACACCGCCTCCAGTACCGAGCACAAACGTACTAATAACTCAGCAGACACCGGTCTCCGAGTATCTTTGGACACTATCCTCCT
Organism: Spea multiplicata; assembly: GCA_009364415.1. NCBI lineage: Eukaryota > Metazoa > Chordata > Amphibia > Anura > Pelobatidae > Spea > Spea multiplicata. The sequence continues at coordinate 38,650,421 of VKOC01000006.1, forward strand.
CCTCCAGCCCTTAACCGCCTGACGGACCGGGAAATCCTTGGTAAAATCCCCCAGCCCCATTAACTTGCACAGAAAAATTAAACCCGGTGGGCGGACGCCGTCGACGGGGACACCTCAGCCGCGTCCCAGTGACACAGGAGGAAGAGCAGACCCTGGACCCTAGGAGACGTAAAACCACCACAGATTTCCTCAAAAACTGCCCACTCGTCCCACACCTTACCAGGGTCTGACGAAATCCACACACAGTTGTGGAAAAAATGAGATATTCTGCCCGCATCCCGTGGAGGGGAAGAAAGACAAAAAAATCTGATTACTGATTCCGGAGCGCCCTCTGGGGAAGCTGGCAGCTCCTCGGCCTCTACTCCCTCCTCACGCGACGAAGGATTGTTGATGAAATGGAGCACTGTAGGGCGTCTGGGTCTGAGGGAAGCCCCAGGAGCCTTGGAACAATAAACTGCTGGCGACCCGGCCCTGCGGTTGTCCAGTCCTGCCAGAAAACGAGGACAAGTCTGAAAGACCTTCCTCATGGATAGTTTGGCCTAGACCAAGAGGTCATCAAAGAAACATGCCGATTTAGCTCTTTTACAAATGCGTCCCCAAAGAGCAAGCCGCTAGCGACTGTACCCAAATTCTTGGTACCTAGCTCAGCCAAACGGGGATCCATACAGAGTAGGGCAGCCTTGCGGCGTTCAGTAGCAATGGCAACATTAGCGTTACCCAGGAGGCACAACACACGAAGGGCCCAATCCCATATGAGTTTGAGGTCTAGGGGCGAAGCCTGCAGGAAAGCCCTATCGGCTAGTGATAAGATCCAGGAGTTTATCCTGGGCAGACTTAAGTCCCTGTTGACAATAGGGCAACCACATTAGGGTCGGAATCAGGAGTAACTGCTACCTTATCTGGTATGCAGGGGCGAGGACATTCTGACCTAAGCTCATTGCGCACCTCCTTGGGAAGGGGTTTGCGCAGCCATTTATGCAGATAAAGAGCAAGAGCTGAAGGGGTGCCCATTATGTGGCTCTAAGGTCGCGCATAGTGGTGGGGTCAAATAAGGAAGAACCCGTGGGTTCAAGGACCGGGAGGTCCATAGAAGTGGAAGCTCATCCACCAAACACTCACGGACGAAGCGTGAGTCAAAATCTCTGGACAAGACGACCAGATTAGCTAAGGCCTCCGATCTGTTAGAGGAATCTGCCCGCCATTCATCCACAATAGACAGTGGATCGTGGGTAGGGCCCTCCTCACAGGCCAAGTGGAGGCTAGGGGGGGTGTCGAGGTCTTGGGGCATTTGGCAGGCGCCTTACCCTTGCCAGCTGAAACGCTGTTGCCTTTTCAAGGGTGCTTAAAGCTGGAAGCCTCCTCGTCTGACTTCTCAGAGTCTGACTCTGAGGGGACAACAGTGGGTCTAGCAGGAGTAGGAGGCTGCCCTTGGGGCATATTAGCAGTCATTTTTTATAGAAATGACTCCACAGAGTTAGAAAATTTTGACTTCAACTAGGCCATAAAGGCATCTTGGGAAAGAGTATTATCCTGAGACATGATGGAAAAAAAACAGGGGCTCACCCTGAATAAACTTGCAGGTATAACAGGGGCTCACCCTGAATAAGCTGATAGATATAACAGTGGCTCACCCTAGAGGAAAGGCATGTAATGAAAAGGTCCCGAATTGCTGGTCTAAAGCCAGACAGGGGCTCACCCTGAAGCCACACAGCAAGATACAATAAGCAAGGGCTCACCCTACCAACAGATGTACTTAGATGCAGGAAGAAAACACACAGCCAGCGGAGAGCACGCGAAGAAAAGGCTAAACGCCGGCAACAGGAACAAGGAACAGCAAAATGGCATCCGGAACAAAAGCCTGTGGACCACCTCTCCATCTGAGAGAGGCCTTGCTCAAGGGAACATCAAACACAAAAAAGGGGCAGTTTGAAAATAACGTATTGGTTGACCCATTTCTGTTGACATGGATTCCAACATATGCAAGCAAAGACAACTGAAAAAATCAGGGAATGGGTTCCCAGCAAACGGAAGCACTTAATAGATAATTTTTATATATTTTCCAAAAAGTTAATTTCTATAACTTCAATTAAGTGTATATGGCCTTGCAATAATTTGGAAAGTAATATATTGTAAACTGTGAACACGGCTGTGGTTTTGTAGACGTTCCTATCTGAGGATGATCTGTAATCAGCAGAAATTAATATGCAATTAATGCTAATGACTCGCATTCTCTTCCTCCAATGTCACTGTTAATCTGCTTCTTCCAGAAGCATTTGAAGATTATGTTCTTGTTCATGAAAATGTCAGTTGAAGTTTAGTTCTGGAAGCAGCAGTTTTCCTGTAGTGTTGCTATATTAAAATCATTGGTATGATTGTCCTATTAAAAGACAGGTATTGGTGGTGCAACAGAAGTAAATGTAACTCACCCTCACCCCAATGGGTTATATAGAATAAATGACAGGAAAAAATGACAAGAAAAAAAATAGTGCACTCTGTATGATAAAATATAGCAATATTAAAAAAAAAAAAAAATGTATTAAAAACTCTCATTCTGAGTCAGACAAAGACTGACTGAAATCATCAACGCCTGGAGTGATTAGGGATCACACACCCAACGTATTTGAATGGAGATATCTACAAATGGATAAAATCACATAGAGCAGTATTGCAACACATCCAAAATGGACCAGAAAAAGGTGGCTACAGTTAGCCTCTCACCTTGCCCAGAGCCGGTAACCTGGCTCCAGGCATAAAGAACACGGTACTGACTTAGGGCAGTACTCCCCCTTTAAGGTGATGGACAGCAGAGTGTATGGAGTATATGTACATAAATATAATATAAAAGGTGATGTAAAATGCAGAATAAATACTTTATTACATAAATTACAACACTATCATAAAATATGCTCTATTTAAGTGTCTCTGTGAATCCCCTGATACGCGTTTCGCCCGTGGGCTTCCTCAAGTCATTTTTTCAATGATTGTCCTATTAGTTGGCCTTCTGAACCATCTCAATTTTGTTCACAAAGGGATGGCGAGTAGACTCAAGCCAGTAGTCAGTAGTCATGTACAGCTGTGTGCCAGAAGACGGTAGAGAGTAGTTTGGTGTAAGAGATAAAGCTTTAGAAATGCTGACAAAGACAACATGAGTTCACAACCTTTGCTAAATGTTTCTCTTCTTTGCATTGGATTTAGCCAACCATTGGGTAAACTGTTTTTTAACTTGCCCCCGGTTGCCAATCCAAAGATGGTGAGATATCACAAGATACTACAAAAGGGATCATACACGTTGCTTGGTGCATACGTGACAATTTAAACCTAATGTTATAAGTCATAATTGGGCTCATAACCCAGTATGTGTCACGTTCATGGTCTTCCAGATGTCCATTCACAGTAAACAACTTTGAGTGACATAGTCAAGGTCATGCCGCGTGGCGATGCCAACTTTTACCCAAGACCCAAATAGTGAGTGTGGAGGGAGCAACACTGCGCTTACTGAGAGACTGTACCCCACGGGTATGTTGCGAGTTATTTTTATTGACAAGCATTACACTTTTTTTCATGTACTCTGCTTTATAGATTAATTTTAGATTCAATGCAATCATTGTTTATATGATATATACTCAATAAAGCATATTACGTTTGTTACAAGTCCTTTTATTTTATTATACCTTCAATTAATCTTTATGAATAGAGGGGAGCTACCATGTATATAACATTATTTCTCTGATGCCTGTATGATAGGCTCTGCTTAAATAAAGGTTATGTTTTAGTTTATATTTCATTTTTTTCTTTGGTTGTTATATCGTCTGTTACGGGTTATCCCCGTTTGGGCTTTAGACACTTTGGTACAGTAAACATTTCATATTAACAGAAAAGCCTGGCCAGGCTTATGTTTGGAGTACATTTAACATTAAAATGTGACTGACGTGTTTGTTTAACCGATAATACATGGCCTCATAACGGTGAGTGGTTATAAGAACGTGTGCTGACCTAGAGCTCCAGATTGGACTATACCGCTCGACGAAAAATAGATAAAAAGGCACCTTTTGGTTTTGAGAGTGTGGTTAGAAAGAAGCATGGATAGCGCGTGGGATTTTATCTGAGTCATTGATAAATATTTAATAAAGGAAAGCCTTGTATAGGAGAATACACAATATATAAACACATTTTCTGCAGTTTCTGTACACATTATGGTGACTTTTACGGCTGTAGAGCTGTCTGATATACTCATACCCAGCATACATTCTGAAGCGATAGGAATCACACAGGGATTTGGGTCCCAAACTGGCATACTCTAGAGGCACAAGAATGTTTACCAATCCAAAGCGAAATTCAGCTAAAAGTACAAATACTCCACATTGCCAAAAACAAATCAACTGAAGTATTAAACAAACACGTCTTAGGACGGTTTAGCTCGTTTTCTGCACAATCGCCAATTTAATTTGCATCACCTGCCAACCATGGGTATTTCCATTGCTCTAGATTATATTGTGATTGGATTTCTTGTACCCCTTCCTAGGTGGGCTTTATAATGCCCCAGGTTACCGTTAATTAAATACTTCCCAGACCTGCAGAGACCTTGTCCGTGAGAGGGAGCCAGAGCCCTGTTTGCTGCTTCCTAATGGCAAAGGTGCCCAACAAATCCTGATATCACAACGTATTTTCTAAATTCTTACAGAAATTAAGATGCATGGTAATTATTACGATAGATCGTTTACTTTGGAGCCCAGAATCATGAAATTGACTGGAACGGACAAAGCACTACGTGCTGCTGTTCCACATAGCAGTCTCTAAAGCCAAAATAGCTGTGATGATCTTTGCGTCACAAAAAGGAGCATCTTCTGTATCTCAATATTTAACCCTGCCAGAGACACAAATATATTTTTCTTCAGTGTCCGGTGGTGAATTAGATTTGGTATTTTGTGATTCTCCCAAGTTTAGGTTTATAATTACAGAGAGTCTGCCTTTCCTGATGACCTAAATTCCTATAATCTGCTGTAATTTTAACACAAATGCAGGGTTCTGCTATTAAGTATGTATAATCTACATGTGAAAAAAAAAAGATTAATATTAAAAATGCATTTGCTTTGGCTATATTTGGTGATTTTTTTATTTGTTTGATGACTGTGGTTAACGTCCAAAACGTTTTGTTAAATCCAACAACTGTATGATTGGCAAAGATTTGCCACAAGGGGGCACTCCAATATCATTCTTTATTAATTATTAGCCTACTAATATGTGCTCATTGTAGCAATGAACAATCCCTGATGATTTAATAACCATTATCTAAATTTAAAGCAAGTACAACCAAAATGTTGGATAATTAGGATGCGGTAACTAAACTTCACTAAATCCAAGTACTATGTGATGTGCTTTTAGGTCACAGTACCCAGTGCTATTATTACCACTACTATAAATATAAGATGCTAACATTTTCTGTAAACACGAGTCAAATATACTAATAAGGGTAGTGGTGATGGAGTTTCAGATGTTTTGTTGTGACACCAAGGAAATTATTTGCAGTTCCACAGTTGTTTCATAACTTTATTATATTCATATTATATTATATTGGTTATGTTTGTTACCTGCAAAGTACTAAGGGAGATGCCATCTAGACGTTGCTAAACACACCAATGAGCTGGGGCAGGCTGAACACTCGCTAAATTAAAGTGAGATCCTTCAAGTCCTCAACTTATACAATTGTAAAAATAACTTGAAACTTGTCAGCAATCTGTTATAGTCCTGTTATAGTACTGTGTAAGAGGTTTACTGGAATGACATATCAGGGAACTACTCCCTGAAAACAGGACACCCTATCATTTTAAGTTACATTTTGTCTTATAATCCATACTGAAACGGGCAAGTTAAATCATTTATCTGTTCATTTGATATTGTTATCCAAGCACTTTGTACATTTTTTCACATTAGAGGTCAGTGAGTTTGTATTTGATATTAACTTAGTGTTGTTTTTGCTCCATCCAAAATACATATTGATTTATGGGATAAGGAGCGGGGAAACAATCCATTGTACAAAAAATGGAAGCAAAGGGAAAACACATATACCGTATTTATCGGCGTATTACACGCTCCGGCGTATAACACGCACCCTCGCCGAAACCGGAAGTGCGGGAGACGCGGCTGCAGATCAGCAGCACAGAAAGTTATCGGCGTATAACACGCAGGTAGGGTTTAAACTTATTTTTTTTTGTATAAAAGTGCGTGTTATACGCCGATAAATACGGTAACTGATGTAGAATCATGCATTCCATGGTTAGTGAATCATTCCCCTTTCATATTTGCACTCACATTTTAAGTGAGTGCAGTATTCTTTTCAACCACTAGATGGGGATCTTGAGTCGAAAGCTCAACATGCATGAGTTCTTTTTTTAATCTGTAATCATTTGATCCATTTATCACTAGCAGGTTTATGTGTCAAATGTACTTTTTGACATTTTTAGGACAATAATCTGAAGTACATTTGATTGCAGTCTCAAGGTAGTTGGTAAGTAGTTATTCATTTATAACCCTATATTTTCATGTAACCATATGTTTCATTTGTAAGTATTATTTTTAAATTTACGCCATAAGAACGTTGAATGATTCAATTTTGACTCTAAACCAGATCAGAACAAAGCATGTTATTTTACTACATAACATAGGGTTGACTCATATAAAAAAAAGTCATATATAAGTAGGATTGTTCTTAATTAAATGGCCATTATAGCATACAAGTAATTGTAAATGCTTGTAAAAAATGTTTGCTTTTAAAATATAGTGTAATATTTTTATAATTCTTACTTGTAAACTGAATGCAAATGTAAAGCTCATCTTACTTTACATACTTGACTTACAACCTAATACTGTAGAGCAGGGCGCACAACTCCAAGTCTGTCTGAAGACAAGTAGTTTTAATGAAAGTGTAATAGAGGTGTGATATAAACTAAAAATCTAGTCTATTTGTGGCCTTCATGTAGTTTTGCAGCCCTGCTATAGGCAAATTTTATTTTATTTTGCATACATTTTCTTTAATAAGTCGTGAAATTAAAGGTTCCTCCAGATAAATGTGGATCTTAATCGATAGATCATCAGTATAATACACCACCATAAAATATACTTGAGTTTATTTACAACATTATGGAAAGTGAGCAGTCCATTTTTGTGATGAGCAGCATACAGAGTAGCAGAATGTCAATGCATTTCCCTAAAGTTTGTGCAATGTAAGTGGTGGGTAGGCCTTGCCATATAAAGAACTTGGGCAGCTGCCTGGAGAACCAAACTGCGGTGAAGAGCCACTGTGAGAGCTCGAAACTTACCAGATTTCACCTGCAGTCTCAGACTAAAACACTGTTTCCCCGGAGTTCCACGTTAGAGTCCTCACTCCTTGATTGGGAAAGCAGCATTTGGCCATCTTCATTCTCCACTAGAGTTCTAACCTAGTTCTGACCTCCATTATTGTCTGAGTTGGGCTTGACACATCCCTTCTCACAACCGCTGCCTGGCTCAGGAAAGAGAAGGGGATTTCGAGGCAGCTCATCCTGTGAAATTCCTGGGATGGCCACTAAGTTCCCTTCTATGTTACTAAGCAAGCATATGAATGAAGGGACACCCATGACATAGATTGCCTGGGGCATTAGAAACCCTAGGATAGATCGTGGTGGCATGCAGCTGCTGCAGGGAACTTGGCACGGTCTAACAGCACATCTGGCAGGCTGCAGTGCAATCTTTTGTTGATCATGATGTACTCCTAAATAAATAAAGCAAATGAAACTGCACTACAGCCAATTGTTTCACAGTAAACATTAATTCTAACAAAAGGTAGGAAGGACGACTGAGCGATCAGGGAGGCTTTCATGATTGTGACATTAGTCATTCAAATAATGAAATTGTTGATGAACCATATCGTGGTGATGAAACACACATCTAACATTGAAGAATTTTTAAAAAAATATACACTAACAAAAATATAAGGCAGGATAGAACACAACATAGTAACAGTTGTAACAGTACCACTTAATCCAGTCACCATAGTCAAAGTAAACCGGTTACTGTGGCCTGCTAAGAATATTATTTTTTTTATCTTAATTTGTCTTTACTTATCTTGTTTAAGAATTGGAGAGTTGCTCACTCCATTTTGTATACAAGTATGAAATATAATACATTGTATCAGTAAATGTCTAGACCCTTTCCGTAAACCGTAAAAGAATGCATAATACTGAAAGTGCGCTGGTAAATAGTTGGTACCTACGTTAGAATAGAAGATGCTATAAGTCCGGCTAATGCTTGGGGAAGTGATCACCAATACAGAAATTCATTCAATGAACGGATTAAATAACATGATCAGGAAAAAAAGTCCTGATCGCTTAATACGGTAATCAGAGAAATAAATCAACAAATTCATTCAGAAAAATGCATGATCGCTTAATACGGTAATCAGAGGAATAAATCAACAAATGTATTCAACAAAGGCCAGTGTCGCCAGCCCAAAGGCACACAGGAGCTTACCATAGGCAGACGAGTTAAAACCTAACAGGGGAGTTGCCAGACCAGCAAATAAAAAACAGGGTGCAGCAGGGCCAGGCATACTGTGGAGTAATATACAACATGCCAAGGTCAATGAAGGGTTAACAGGTATCGAAAGCATAGTCGTGTAGAGAGCTGGGCTCAGTATTGCTATATATTTATATTGGGTCAGCAACGGGTCAGAACCAAATAAGTAGCCAAAATAGGGAAAAAGAATAAGGGACTGGTGCAGGACTCAGGGTAGGGAAGGGTACCAGGAACAGCATGTTGCGGAGTCTAACTCTAACCCCTTATATCAGGAAAAATGGGTGGACTAGATGAGCTAAATGGTTCTTATGCGCCGTCAAGTTCTAAATTTCTATGTTATGTTTCTATGATGCAGACATTAAAATGAAACTCATGCGGTATATTATTTAAAGAGTATGACAAATACACATCAGGAAAATAAAATAAAGGTGAACTGGGCAGATATTTCACGCACTTTCTGAATTAATAATCAATGTTCCTCCTGCATCACGGTTTACAAATCCGGTCTATTTGACCATGGAATCCAGGCAGCTTTTTCCCAATTCTGGACATTCTTGCGAGAGAGCGCAGCAGTCTTCATTCTCCTGAAGGGTACTGGATGATGTGACTTAAATTGTGCGATTATTAGCTGTATTGGTTCTAGATTGATAGTAACTGGCCAAGCTTGGACTTATTGTAGCTCAATGACGGGCACTACATCTTGGTTATCATTGTCTTTCAAACCCAGCCAGTCTTTTATGTTCCTTTCTCTTTTTGCAGGCTTTGTCGAGATTGATGTTTATTTGCGCTGGCCATCAGTGTTGGTTTCTATGAGAAAGAGGCTATTTCCTAACTACCAAATATTTCTTGTTTGGGTACTTTATGTATATAACCAAGTTTGAATTATTTTTTTTGCTCAATGGTTGGCGTATCTAGAAGCTTAGCAGCAGTACCCCAGCCAGACATACATGTGGCCCCTACAAGGCATGGTTAGCTGCCTCCTCTGAGTTTCTAGGTCTACATGCTCTGGTGTATTTATTTTTCTCACTGTTTCAGACCTTCCATTCTTTATGTTCTTCAGGTGGCTGAGATGATTTTACCTTCCCCATCTCTGCTATATATGTATCCCTACTCTCAGGGACCTTGGTAGCCAGCTTGCTCATTCCTTCACTTTCCTCTGCTCAGTCTAGCCCATTATATCTCTGTTTTTCCAAGTGTGCTTCCATTCTCATTTTATGCGGTTCCTGCAGGGGTTTCCTCTCTGACCTGTTACTCACTTGCAGTAACCTTTAGCTAAGTGTGTTCTTTTTTCTAGCTCCTCTGTCTCCTTGGTTTAGTCAGTATGTTCTCTGTGTTGGTTATGTACTCTACTCCTCCTCCATTTCATTATGCTTATTCCATAGTGTATTTAGTGGGGATTTATCCACTTTTTCAGCCAGGATGCTAAGATGTAAATGAAAGATCCCCATCTGTGCAATGATTCCATTTAGGGACCTCTGAACTCACATTACGGCCGTCTCATGTTTTACATTCTAACAGTGATAAAGTGCGGTGTCTATAGCTCCTTGTTCTCTTGACACAGATGTTCTTCAGATCTTCACTATGTCTTTGTTCCAGAAGGTTTTGGGTTTTTTTTTAATCTGAAGCCTCCTTGTCTGTACCCTAAGATCTGCTATATGGTATGATTTTAGTCTTTTTTAGTTTGTTATGGTGTTGATCACTCTTTCTCATGCTTGTTTCAGTGGCAGCTGTGGACCAAGTTGTTCCACTTCCACTTCATTTTCTGGCAGCACAGAGGATGAAGCTCTTGCTTGGATTTCTTTATCAGTGGAAACTGGTACTTTCTGTGGGTAATTGGCAATAAAGAATACCTATCCCCAGCACCATCTGTTTGGATGATATGAGTCTGGTCTTTCTGATTCTCCTCCACTTTTTTACTGGTTCTGGGCTCTCTTGCAAGATAGGGCAGCAGTTAACCAGTCCTATAATAAAGGGTGATTTGTTCTTCCAGATGACTTGGATGGACTTGTGGGTCCATTATTGGTTCCAGATGAACTATCTCTCCTAAACCCAGCTAATCTTCTCTGTTTCTTTTTGTGCAGGACTGATAGGTGGGTTTGTTAATTTATTCAACACCAAATATTCTCTTTTTTTTCTGGGTGTTTTTCTCTATAGATGGCTTCCCCCGATAATTGTCAGCAGTACCCCATCCTAGGAATCCATCTAGTTTAGATTGCTGTGGCATTGTGCTGCTCCTAGCAATGTCTTGATCATTTTCCTCCTCTTTACCAAGCAGCTGGACCTTTTTTTTATATAATACAGCAGATTTCAAAATGACCATTCTAAAAGAGTCCCATGAAAAAGATATTTTCCCTGCTCAAACACCTTACTGAAATCATTATTTATGGCAATGTTAATGAAGTTCTTTCCTCTATAGACTTTCATTACTCGGAGTGTCCAGCAGGATTTAAAACTAAGCCATGCTATTGTTTCCCACAGGCAGTATGGTAAGGAGTCGGGGTGTTTGTCTAGTCGATTGGGCTCAGATAACAGAACGAGAACTCATACGAATGACCTGTCTAAAATAAAATGCTCATGAGCAGAATCTAGACAGCAGCAGTTAAAGATGCTGTGATGGAATGGTACCTAAGCAAATATTCACACATACAAATGTATCTGCATGCACAATATTAGCTCACACAAACCTATGTATTAACACAATATAAGAAGAAAAAAAATGCTGTAAAGTAAGAATACTTTCAAAAATAGACATGGCAGTCAGTCAGGGAGGTAAAATTCTCAAACCCAGACTCACCCATCAGACTCCCAAACAGAGAGATCGTGATCCATCACTCCACAGAACTCGTTTCCACTGCTCCAGAGCCTAGCGGCGGCTGCTTTACACCACTAGCTCCGGAGCTTGGGATTGAGGCCTGCATGAAGGCGCTCGGCCATGGAAACCAATTCTATGAAGCTCCGGCCCCACGGTTCAGCTATGGAATAAGCAAAGTTTTACGTTCCATGTGCCTCAGCACTGGGTCACCCCACTCTGTGACTTTACGTTGTCTTCTGCTTTATGGCCGAGTTGCTGCTGTTCCTATACACTTCCACTTTCCAATAATACCGCTTACAGCTGGCCATGGAATATCTCACAGGGATGGCATCCTATCACATTACCACGTATGAATTCACTGAGCTCTTCAGAATGACCCATTTTTTTCACAAATATTTGTAAATGCAGACTGCATGGCTGGGTGCTTACATTTTACACACCTGTGGCGATGGGTCTGATTGAAACACCTGAATTCTAATGTACATATAATAATGTGTAGGGTATTAAATATATCTGTAATGACTGTCTTGAATTTGCTTGTATCGAGAGGATCAGGACATTTTTACATTCTGGTTTAGCATAATGGAAGCTAAGAAACTGAGAATAGCATACGCTAGGGGGAAATTCTGAGTTACTTACACTAAATGGGTATGCGAGGTAAAGTAGTTAGCACTTGTTGTTCAACTATGGCCCTTGGAGTTCAATCAGTAGGGTTTTTATAATATATAATTTACAATTTAATTTATAAACATATTTTCTGCTGTATCTATATACATTATCGTGATATACGCATACCCAGGGAACATTTCAAGGGAGTGTCTCTCCTAAAAGCGACATTGGGAAGCTTTAAGGGTAGAAATGTTTTATAGAAAGAAAAGAAAATCCTATCCTAATGCATAAAGTGTGCGTACTGTTATACCATGATACTTGTTTTTTTTTATGGTAAACTCCTGAATATTGCAAGCATAAGAGATCGTCGGTCATCTGTGATAATGGTCATTGATCTGGGGTTTATGTAGGACCTATATATACAATATACTTTGTGTACCTGCCGTATGTATACACTGTGTGAAGAGCCACCCTAACCGCTTCTCAAAATCTTCTTGATTGATTTTCAGTTGATTGATTTTCGTCCTCGGTTGAGGAGGGTGAATTCTCTGAACCCTCGCACACTTTCATATTTCTTCTGATTTGGTTGTCTACATCATTTTACTAAATATTCAAATTAAGCAAGCAATGCTCAAGGAGGGATTGCGGATTTTCGAACATCGACGCAAATTTAATTAGTGCTACTTTTTTATCCATACGTATGTTTTCATAGTTCATGGTAAACTCAACTAAGACCTACATTTATGATTTAGATACAATCATATTTAATAAAGAGCCATATAAAAACCCCACAAAAAGATAGTTAATAGCATCTCTTTTATAATGTTACATGACCAAATAATAATTGCAAATTTATAAGAAAAAAGTTTCACTTTCCACCATATTGTATCAGGTAGTTATGCCTTTTTTTTTTTTTTTAAAGACATTACATTTTTATAAAAATGGTGTTGTTCTTGGAATAATGAAAAACACATTAATTTCTCATTTTAATTGTCCAAATACTGATAATTCTTGTAGTTGGCTCTCGTGAATAGGTGGTAGAAATCAGAGTCAGATGCATTCACATTTTGTTTTAATAGAGGGTGTCTAGCAGGGCTGAGTCTTGGACCCATTCCTCTCCAGCATGTATATCACTCTTATAGAATAGGTATTATAGGTAAATGGCTTTCACGAACCGAACATCAAAGGTGAACCTTTGTCAATCCTACTTTATGCAGATGATGCCTTTTCTATTGTTGTAATCCGTATTGGACTTCAAAGACCACGCAGTAACATTCTCCCAAACATGTTCATCTCACCAGCTTAACATAAATTATGGAAAGACAAAGATCACAATGTAGAGGGAATGAACATATACATGGAAATGCTTTACGCAGAATCACATGCATGCGATTCAAAGGCAAAGAGAAAAAACACGGCTATCACCAAATTGCATAGGAGCTGACACTTTTTTTTTTAAGGAAGTGTGATCCATTACATTTTGGTAAATAGATATATTTATTTAGACGCTAAGCGGCTGAAAAATAAATTCTATAGAAATCCTTTAATAACTAGGGCTCAGACAAGGTTGTTCAATCATGATTCAGATTTTTATGCACACAAATATATTGTTGTTTCAAGAACAGATAAGGGTTTTTTTATATCATTTATACTGTGTATGTGTATATGTGTGTATGTATATATATATATAATATACACAGTATATAGTCCATCATTTAGGATGATGACCATGTGAGATTAATTTTTTTTATTGTAAACACGCTTGCGATTTTACTTTTTGTGGATTTTGTGTATATGTTAGGTACCACTGAAAATTCAATTTTTCATCTTCTTCAGAACATTAGTATCTCAGATGCATAGGTTTTGTATGTTTTATACAAATTTTTTTAAAAACTTTTGTGTTTGGGGTACAGGGATGACTTTTTCCATATTTCTAGTGGGAGGTGCATGATCCATCAGCTTGATCTTTTAAGTTTACACGCTCTGCAGTTCAGCTGAGACTATCTAGATAGTTCTTTTTTCTTCTCTTGGTGTGGCTTCAACGTCTCAAAAGGTTAGTAGGAGGTGATGAATTGCGTCAAAAGGTTATACGTTGTACAAAAGTATACTGGCTAAGTGGAATGGTAGAAAAGATTAAATTATCGGGTCATACCTGAAAAGGATAGAAGAGGTAAAGTTATTGGGGCTAATAAAGGAGAAGAAGAGATGAATAGAATGGATAATGTACAATGTAGAGAGAAATGAGGGAACAATATTTTGTTATATATTAGTTGAGAAAAAAAGAGAAAAGAAGCCAGGCTGAAAAAGGACAAAAGTAGGAAAAAATTATACAGGGGTATAGAGGAGGGTAAGGTGGCTAAATGTGTAACTCCAAAGTGACCACCGTGGTATTTTTGGACCTTGGCCACAGAACCATCTCCTGCGTCCCACCTAAATTTAAGTGCCAATGATCTTCATTTCATTGAGTAATAACCATCCTTTGTAGCTTTTCCTTTCTAGTCAAGTAGAAGTAAGAAAATGTTGGTACTTAACAGTCAAACAGCAGGAAGACAAATATAGGGATCTTAATAAACTAGTTAATTACTTTATTGCCAGCAGGTGTCATTCATTTGCAAATTCAGGGAGCTCTAACTCCCACCTGGTTTAAACATCCTTGAACCGCTTTAATGCAATTAACACTTATAAACATGCAATAAGCCCCATCTAATAAATCTCTAGGATCGAGAGTGAATAGTTCATGGCACGCATAAAATTATCACAGGTTTCTTTATATTTTGCTTAAATATATATATATATATAAACTTTGGCTGTATCAATAAATAGTATAGGTAAACAGTTGAACAATTCTTTTAAATTACAATAGGCAGAAATAAGACTTTATTTACTTGAGGTTACAAGGTTAGAGTTGTACCGGGTTAGCCATATAAAGCAATCTTCTTCAAGTATAAAATGCCTAGATAGTCTCGAAAGCTTGCAATCCATTATAGGTCAGTTAGCCAATAAAAGTAACATCTTTACCAAAGTTGCTTTCTCTCGGGTACGATTTTAGAATACCATTTGTATAAAGTCAGATATGATCAGTATTAATGGTCACCGTAGTATTTTAAATATAAAGGTTATTCATGCATCTTTTATTATTGTTTCTTTATCATAGAATTGACATCAGGCTTTGATGGCGCATCTAATCTGCCCGTTTTTTCCTGACCAGACTATAATCACCACTTGGTCTTGTCTTAAATTCCGTATGCTTAAATTCACTGTATGAGCCTGAAGCGTTCACTGAAAATTGCATTGAACACCTCAAATATACATTGGTTTCAAGTCACGCCTGACCTCAATTCAACTCCTCTTCTGAAGGAAATGGAGATGCCCTCTTCTCATCCACGTTGCTTAAAACTGAACTGAACTGAAAAAAATAGTCATTAAAAAAATTCCCATGATCTTTGCCCACCATTTATGGTGGATGTTGTCCTGGGTCTTATTGCAACTGCACCATCTTCTAGACAGAGAACAAAAGGCATGTAGTCCTGTCTCCTCTGAGTAGTAACTAGACATTTGGTCTTTATACCCCTTTGCTTACCAACAAAATCCCCCAAAGCTCCCGGATTGTATGAGAATAAGCCCACGGTCTAGTCTTATCCTTCATTGTGTATCTGTTTAACTGGGTGCAGGTGGCCCAATTAATCATGTTAATAAACTAAGCCCGTACAATGTTTTAACAGCGACCTTGTTTCATTTATAAACTCTTTGAATAACTAAACGTATTGGGTTATCCACTTCCGTATCAGGATGGATATTGTGCTTCTTCCAAGCATGTCTTAATCTTCCTATTTGCATACAATACAGTCTAAAACCCAAGTATGCGTATATATATATATATTGCTTGAACCGGAATGTTTCTTGTTTTTGTTAATTATTGGAATTAAGAGAAAAACCTATACTTACAAAGAATGTAGAAAAACAGAGTATTTTCTTTTATAAAGAGTATGTATTAAAATACATGTTAGAATTGCTAAAGCCTATTTGTCAATTAAATATATTTGACAATTAATAACCTTTTTTTTTCTTTTTCTTTTAATGAGTACTTCTAGCGCCGAGTACAAATTAACACATTGGAAATGTTATTTGAAATACTGAAATTAATGTTTCACAGCTATGTAAGGGAATGCATTATCAAAGCATTAAGATATGATTAAACTGACATTTCTTAAGGAAACGAAAGGAGCATTAGAAAGCGATTCTAAAAGGACGGAGTGCTACATACTCTAGATTTTATCTACAGTGCTTACTCAGGGATCTTTAAAGAAGCTTATTACCAAGTACCCTAAGAAGGGATGTGTACGGATCAGAGGAACGCGTGTTAATGCACCTGCCAGATTCTACTATCATACCGAGTATGTCAATCAGCATTCACACTTAACAAATGTGTTCCCTCTGAGAATTATAGCATTGTATAATCCATCTACTTTCTTCTATTTTTCCAGCGGTGTTAGCATATTGTACTTTATAATGGATACTTATGTAGTGTTCATCATCTTTAGATGTATAAAAATACATTTCAACATATAAATATAATTTCTTTTTTTGGTAAACAATGCTAGAAGAACACAGTCATACTCTTACTTAAGTATAATAGGCTCAATTTAGGTGAGCGATTTTGGATTTCAGCGCTGGAATGGCTAGTAAATTAATGAAAGTGGGTAGGAACATAGAATTTCATAACATAATCATAATCGGTCCATGATCTTACTGTAATAGATCTACCACTTCTGATGGGAGGCTGTACAATTTATCTACCACCCTTTCAGTAAAGTAAATTACATTGCATCTAAAACTGTGCCCTCCTCTTTTTGGAATAAACTTCCCTCCAATACATTATTAAATGCCTTTAATCTCTGCAAACCATTCACCATTTTGGTAACCCTCTTCAGAACCCTCTCAAAAATGCACATATCCTTCCGGAGATGGATTCTCTAGAACTGTTAACAATACAGAGATCTGTAAAGTGAGAGGTCCTTCTACTAATGACTCCAGGTACACAGCTTGCTTTTTGCAAAACTTCATTATATTGCTTGCTTACCTTTAAATCCAAACCCCTCTCTTCTGCATTCTGCCTTGGGGTTCTTACATCCCAAGTTCATTATTTCACATTTATCAACATTAAACTGCAGCTGCCACACTCTCGACCGGTCTACTATTTTTTTCGACAATGAACTAAACTGTCTCTAGCCTCTCCTCCTTACCTTTTATCCAATTAACCTTTAACCTTCAAACAAAAAGGGCAACCACTTCTCCTTTTGTGTCCTTTCTGTATAACAATATCATTTTGCTCAGTGTGGCAGATCTCAGTAACTGCCACAAAATCCTCACTAGTTACCAGTTAAATTTGGGGATCGTATTCCTTAATGAACTACACTGTTCACAGGGAATTTCTGTTCCTTTGAGAGAAAGATGCAAGCCATCTTTTTACATAGTTCCGTTTTACTCCAAATAGGACTAGCGTGAGGAATAAAGCCAGATGCTGACGCTACTCTAGCTGTGAATCAAAACCCCACATATTATCCACGAGTCCACAATTAAAATCCGGTTTTATGAATAATCCAATGCTAATTTTACTTCCACCCCAGCATCATGTAATCCAAAACTTTCCTGCTCTTTCTCTAAAGCTTCATTCAGCCTCTTGAATCATGATTTCATGCCATTTCAAAAAGGTGGTGTGATTTTAACTGGACTTCAACTGATTTGAGTTCGGTGTGGTTACCACCATGCTGCTTGATACCATACACATGGAGTAGCGAAATCAATTGCCTGAAAATGCGTAAACGTTGGAATTGGATATATCAGCAGATATAATTTGGTTTGAATTATCACAATAATGAAAAAAAGGTTTGTAACCTAGAAAAAAAAATGTGCAGAAATAAATTAAAAAATGGATTTAAGTAGTATATGTACTTTTTATCACTGTGGAACGTAAGTTTAATTCTTGTAATAAAGGGTTTAAAATGTTTAGTCAAAGGGGAACATACATAAAATGTACTGATGAAGAAACCATATACATGCTTTAATATGAAAGTAGAGAACACTTTTCAAATAAATTAAGATTGATACTTTGTGATTATAAACTGAAAGCACTTAATTATCCACTGCAACAGGCAAATATACCAGTAATCAACAGGTATGGAGTCGACCTGATCCTCTGTATTATCATTAATAAATAATAAAGAATTGGGTATATACTGGGCATCTGGTTGGACATGGGCCAAAATGTTTTCAAACACTGCAAATCTTTAGTTGGGATGGATTATCCAATTCTGCGCCTAAAATCTATCATTATAAAACAGTTGAATCTCTTACAGGGAATCTGGTGTGTAAAAGAATTAAAGGCTCAACCAACAGCATGCAATTTGACCCTAACAAGCCAGGTCATGAGCATAGCTGGGAGCTTCTGTGCTCCCGCTGATGTCGGTGGGCGCTCCCGCTGATGTCGGTGGGCGCTCCCGCTGATGTCGGTGGGCGCTCCCGCTGATGTCGGTGGGCGCTCCCGCTGATGTCGGTGGGCGCTCCCGCTGATGTCGGTGGGCGCTCCCGCT
>VKOC01000006.1:38669081-38760350 GCA_009364415.1 Spea multiplicata
CTATATGCCACTGTGCCCCATGATATGCCTTTTGACCCCCTATGTGCCACTCTGCCTCCAGAATTGCCTTATGCCCCTATATGCCACTCTGGCATTTAGGGGGTTAAAAGGCATATTATGGGGCAGAGTGGCATATAGGTAGGTATAAGACATTTCAGGAGGCAGATGCGGGGAACACTGATCTCTGACAGCCGGGGAAGGTCTGCGCGATGGACGCAGACAACCCCTCTGCTAACCGCACCTCCTTCCGGCTGCAGCGGAAGTTGTCTACGCGAATGGCGTAGAGCTCTACACGCTGCCCCGACTACGCACCGGGGACTCAGAAGCACCGGTAAGTTGGGGGGGCATAACACAGGAGGATCCAGGTCCCCTGCATCACTGCGGG
The DNA here is from genome assembly GCA_009364415.1 of Spea multiplicata. Lineage (NCBI taxonomy): Eukaryota > Metazoa > Chordata > Amphibia > Anura > Pelobatidae > Spea > Spea multiplicata. The sequence continues at coordinate 38,669,467 of VKOC01000006.1, forward strand.
GGATCTGAATCTTAGTCTCATAGTCAGACCTATTTGAGGTCTGATTATAAGACGACCCCGATTATAAGACGAGGGGTATTTTTTAGAGCACCAGTTCTTGAGCCGAAACGTTGGACCTTCACCAAGTCAATAATTTTTATAAAAAGAAGACCCGCTGAGTGCATCAACTTTATTTGCTGTATATATATATATATAATATAATATATATATAATTAGTACACTAAAAAATATATATGAGGGGAGGAGCAATCAGAGAAAAACTTTATTTAGCTCCCACTAGGAGCAGACAGCGACCGCAAAGCAATCAAGCAACTTGCTTTGTGGTTGGGGAGTAATACTAAAGTACATGCCGGACCGGAGGCTGACTGATGGCCCTGATTGTTGCGGCCGCGGTCCTGACAGCCTGCGGCTCCTGGATTGCCGCTAGAATGTGTAAGACAGCCCCAGGAAGGTGAAATTTTCCCGGTATGCCTCCAGTCCGGCCCTGACCCTCCGCCACCCACCGAAGATCGGTCGCGACCCATGAGTTGAGAACCACTGATCAAGAGCAAGCCACAGGACAGCAGATTAAGGGTTAATCATATTAGATCACATTTTGTCTGTATTACCTTCCCCATTTGTTGTTGTTATTATTTATTTGTTCAATATTGCTGATTTTCTTTTTACTGTTTAAATCCTACCCGGTAGGAAATGAGACACATTTGCTATGTTTAACAAAACACTGGCCTTGCATTAAAAAAATCATCCGTATGAGAAGAAAGTCCCACCGGTTTTACAGCGGATGCCGCGCTCCCCTGACAAACCCTGACCCAGTTCTCTGCCGTGGCTTAAAACACACCTTGTGTTATTTGCGTGGACACGTGTCCCATTTTCCGTCCGTATGAACATGATCCTGGCGTTCCTACAGGCAAACGATGTTTCTGCTGCTAGATAGGTACTTTAACCCACTAAATGCCAGTGAGCTCTATGATACATTCCTCTGCAAAGCTCTCTGGCTCTGAAATGGTTCAAGTTTTCATAACGACACAAATTGTTTCCGAAACAGAGATTGTGTTAAAAGCGTGTTAATTAGTGAAGCCGCCCACATAGTGTAGCGCAGCGCATGCCGGATCAGGTTATGTGAGAACGCTGTAAATCCGTGGCCTAATATTACCTTTTGGAATACATATAATATATATATATTAGACATACGACTTACTGAGAAGGCTTAGGGGACGGGTTCTTACTTGGCCTACTTTACTGACTCTCCATTGACATTCAAAGTATGTCAACTTGTCAAAAGCAAAGGAAGACAATGTAAAATGTATTTAATTGTTAACCCTTTAATATATTGATGGAAATACATAATTAGATACATAACCCATAACTACATACTATGATATGAATATGTTTAAATCAAATGGTTACATTCTGGCCGCCTTCCATAGCAGAAAAGGATGCTGCTTTCATGGGGATTAGTAGGGAGGGCATTTATCAACCCGAGTATACTGCCCCCAGCTGTATAAAAGCTCACGTCTGGGCTTAGATTTGTCTTTTTCTTAATATTTGGAATCACTTTTGACTCTACTCATGCACCCTAAAACTATTCCAAGTGATTAAATGGTAAATAGAATGAAGAATGTTGTTTATGGATCTTAAAACCCAATTTGGGGTTCTATTCACTACTATTGAGCCTAGCAATGCCTTACCTCTACCCTATGGCTCACAAACAGTTAAAAAAAACTGACAGCGCCTTTCATTTATATGAACTGACAGATGCACAGTAGTGTATTATCCCGAAGCATGGTTGCCATGGAAACGTGGCTTTTTACCTTATAGTTGTCCTGAAATTACTGCTATTGTTATCATTTTCCAACAAACTAATAATAATAATATCGTTATTAACCCCTCTGAAACCAACTTTTAATAAATGTATGCTCATATCTATGAAGAACTAAAGGTGATCGCAAAATGTCCTGAGGTCAGCCGAGTTTCCATGTGACAGTTACAGCAGAATCCTTTTTTTTCCAACTAGACCAGTTCATTAAATGGGTCCGAAGAGGAAGCTGTTTTGCAGCAAAATCATTAACTTATTTATTCTGGCTTTGCAAGGAAATAGCAATTTTTTAACACAAGGAAACAGTATAATTACTGTTATCTGCCGTTTGAAAATAACCAGTTAAAGAGAAAAAAATGCTTAATCCATTAAAGGAAATGCACCTCAATCATTTAAGGGGTTAAGTAAAAAAATAAATCAGTTGAAAAAGCCCGTATACTCCTTACACCCCCTTGTCTGTCTTTGGACCCATACAATCCTTCAGGTAGGGCAAATGGATATAACCGCATTATGTAATTATTCCTTACATCTTAATAAGTAAGCTTTACTTTACTGAGAGGGTGGTGGATAGGTGGAACATCCTCCCATCAGAAGTGGTAGAGGCAAATGCTGTGTGTGAATTTAAAAAAGTCAAGACCAAAGACTGATTAAGGTTTGGCTCTTTACATCAAGAACTAGACGGACTGAATGGTTATCATAAACATATTTATTTAAAACGAAGTTTTTGTTCATTTAAGTTCGTGTAGCATTAACACGAAATTCTTCATATTCTTCAAAGCAATAGATTATGCTTCAAAAAATCACTTATGAATACTTATGAATGCTTATACATTCTGCTGGGGGGGGGGGGGTAGAATGCTGCCTGTACCTTTAGATGTTTAAGGACACTTTAGTATTCTATTTTATGGGGGGTAAAGAAATAAGTATATATATATATATATTTAGGAATAAATAATTCTGATCATATTTATTTTTCTATCTGATACACATTGGTGCTTAACATTGTACCATTTGTATGATGACAGTGTGTCCCATGGTGTGATGTTGCGGAATATAATAACACTAAATAAATCAGTAAGTAATAATAATGTGAGTGTCTTTACACATTGGCTATGTCGGTAAAGATCTAGCTTCCCTTCCAATCCTGATGTGTTGACATGAGAAGTATTAACGTGGCCAATATTTCATATTGCGTTCTATTCGGTATAATGCAGAGGTGCGATTCCTGTGGTTCCAAGTTGGCAGAACCCTCACAATGTACGGTTCTAGCAGGATCGTTACGTTCCCGGGCTTCGTTTTACCCCAGGCACTCTGAATGCTTGCTATTCATGTAGCAGGTGAGGATTGTATCTACTCTGCAGCGCTCAATGGCTCACGCAGGAATCATAATGTTCCTTTCCTTGTACATATTACTCTTACAATAGTCCGGAATTTCCCAGCTGAGTGTAATGAGTGAAGGAAGGTCTGATCTTACTGTATCTTCCTTTGAACGGTACATTTTGTAAGCCGTTAACAATAGCTCCCATGGTTTTTTATTGGATCATCTTATAAATGTCTGTTGTTTTGTAGTTAAATGCCCAGCGGATGTACAGTGTAGACGTAAATTGTATAATTTGAATACGGAGGGATTAAATATTTAAAATACTTAACACATATTGGTTTGAGGACTAAGGAAAGTAGTTTAACGCAACTTGGCCTGGTCAGTATGAGCTGTCTTCAAAGCACTTGGATGTTACAGCTCCTCAGCCAAATTGTTTGTTTGGATTTGGCATTGGCCAGGACCAACCGTACATTACCGATCGATTCTGTGCTATAACTATGAGATTCTTTACCAGGGTACATGAACAGTACGGCTGCAATTCTAAGGATGCATTGAGCTCTCTCGTCTCATCTGCCATTGTTGTCTGCCGTTTGGTTGACCCCTGACTCTCATACCCAAGCCTTATTACTCCTCTAGATGGGTGACGTTAAGTCAAAGCGGGATTCTTGCGCATAGATGGAGAGAAAACTGCAGGACCCTCCTCACCTGTTGTCTCTGTTGTCAATTTGTTCTGTTACATACTACTTGTTATGCCCTGTCTACCCATTGTACAGCGCTACGGAATTTGATGGCGCTATATAAAACAATAAATAATAATAAAAAATGTTCAATGCCGTTGCCATAGAAACATCTTATAAACAGCCCCTTGACTCGTTGTGTTAGGTCAGGAAGGATATGAGTTTTTGCAGCACCAACTATTTAACCATGGCCAGCAGGGCCTATAAAATAAATCACATTTTTATTATAGTAGTTATTAAAATACATTAATGATGATCTATTTTACATCCCCATGGATCAGATTGATTAAAGTGGGATTTCAGATCACAAATAATAAATATTTGCTTCTTTTTACAGGTAAAGTTGCAGCAGTGTGCAAACAAAAATATGGATTCAAAATCCATTTGAAGCTCTTGGCTTTACTTTTTTCAGCCCCAGTTTTGCCTGATTACTGACCAAAAATTATTTTCAGGTTATTCCAAACATCTTGCGTAACCTTTGCGTTAATTAGAGCTCTGCTACCCTGTCCGACCGTTACTGTAACATAGAATACCCCCTGCTTCTTTATTGGTATGCAGAACAATATACTTTCCCTGGAACGCAGGACATATTTTATACTAAAGTAGTTTTTACCCCCTAAAGGATGATTTTTGAGCCAGTCTGTAATATGTGAGACGTAAAGTCGCCTTTAATCTGCAGACAAGCCTTACCATTCAAAGATAAATTCTCCAGCCCGCGGGAACATTTTTGCCATTCAAATAATCTGATTATTATAGAGCTGCGTCAGGTTCTTTACCCAGCCACTATTACACATATTTTAATAAAAAAAACAACACTTTTAGATAGTTTTGAAAAATATATTGATCTCAATGGACACTGGGACTGTTCTTAAAACATCTTATTTACTATTATGAATTTACATATATTTCCATTTTGTATCTCAGCTGGTGCAGGACTCCTCCTTAGTAGTTATATTGAATTCAAAGGCTTGAAATTAATTAATTGTTACCATTTTTTTGGTAAAGTTATTCTTAACTCAGTTAAGTTTTTTTTTAAGGTCTGTGTTAAAATTATATTTTGAAACAAGACATTTTTGAAACAAAGAGCAACGAAGCCTTGTATCACACATGTTCTCTGTGTTTGTACGCCAAACTATTTTTACACCGCAAGACAATCGCCCCCATAATTTCTATCGGTTCTCCAGTTTGGAAACATCCGTAAGACTGGAGTGTAAGGCAAGTTCTCAGCTTCTCGCTGTGACACTGCTTTCTTTTTTAGCATCTGGTTAATAAAGATTGTATTACGTCCCTCGGGAAGTCCCATGGAGACCCTGGCATTCTAAGAGGTCCTAGGTCTGCTTTGTATTCATGAGGAGTAGTCTGTCTAATATGAATGGATTTTACAAAGGCTCAGCCAAGAAGAGGTAGATGTTAACCATTCGCTCATCTATCGAGTGTTCTACTCTAGAGCGCACACCATAATGTTCTTTTCATTTACTTAGCTATTACTAAAATACAGAAATACTAGAAACATACTTTAGGGGCTGTCCCCTGCTTGACAGAACATCGCCAGTACAAAAAAAGTGCACCTTTAGGCAAAACTGATCTAGAAAAATTAGTGGTACTAGAATATTTTGAATGGCAGTATCACATGAAATCTCAAGTAACTTCTGTAATTTGGGCAGTATAACTTACAAAAGTCACTTTGGAGCTGGAAAACTTCTTGGGGCCAAACCTGGTAAAATTGAGCAAATATTAACAAAATGCTTCCAAATAAATATTTCAAATATTTCCCAGAGCTCTCCCTCTTCTGGGGGAGTAGTTTTGTGTGGGGTGGGGTTAGCCCCCAAGAGTCACTTTGACGGAGGCAATGTGGGTGGTGTCAGGGGAAAGTGGGCGCGGAGTAGGCAGGCCATGGATGATCACATGCCCCGCCTCTGCCAGGAGAAAAGGAGCAGGGAGAGCCGGAGACTCCAGGTCAAACCCAGACAGTTCCTAGGTATGGGTATTGATGAATAATGTGATGCTGTCCTACACAAGTGGATCACTGGACGTTGTGTACTCTTCATTACACTCAAATGGACAACGCCATGAAAACGTTTGTTTGTCCATATATTCCCTGTAATTTACAGTAGTGTTTCAGAAAAGCCTCCATTTTGCTTATACTATATGGTGCTCTTTGTTTAATAAGTGTCGGTGCCTCTTTCACCCGGAACTCCTTACATCTACAGCTCATCAGTGCTTTTGTAGAACTTTTTCACAGAGATTTATAGCTGGCAAGAGAGTTTACTAAACCATCAGTCTGAATAATTTAAATCAAGCATTTTACTGGCCTTCAAAATAAACAAACTGTAAGGTAAATAAATCATATTTCATGATGGTGGGTTAAATTTAGAGCTATTTTAATCACCCTAGATGCTTTCTACCCTATATTTCCCACACTTTCCAACTAAAACCTTTGCTTTTCTGTTTTCCCTTTTCTTCCCCGTTTTGTATGTGCATTCATTATCTGGCTGTTGGCTGACAGTGTCTTTACATCCCGAATGCAAAGCAGACAGATGGGTGTCTCTGGGAAGAACATGACAAAGAGCACCAGCATCGGAGGGGATATGTATACGTTGGAGAAGAATGATGGCAGCCAGTCTGACACAGCGGTGGGCACGGTGGGTGCAAGTGGCAAGAAGAGGCGATCTAGCATCGGAGCCAAAATGGTGGCCATTGTTGGCTTGTCAGGAAAAAGTCGAAGTACCTCACAGCTCAGCCAAACAGGTAGGATGCCAATGATATTTGTATATTCCAGCCACACTTCCATTGTTCTAGAAGACGTGCACGCCATTGAACTAAGGTAACGACTTACTGTTTTGTTGATTAAAATAAACATTAAATTGTTTCTCCCGCATAATTTGAGGCATGTGGATTGGGCCATTTCATAGCTGAGTGTCACTTTATAGTTTAGTTTTCTACATCCAGATACATAGAGGGATTCATCAGAATCTCCTTTATGCATTTGGGGAGCCGCTTAAAAGATTTCCCCATACGCATGAGCAGAAAGTGTTCCTATTGATTTTAATGGAAGCACTTGCCTGCTCTGGAGCTGCAAGGTAAGTGTTTTTTTTATTTGCTTTTCTTGTTACAGTTAAAGAGTGGATATTAAAGTACCTACTACGTACTTTAATATGCATTCATTGTTAGTGAGAGAGTGTGAAGTTGTTAAGGGTTAAAAAATCTAGAGGATTTGTTAATAAATATTTTTATGAATTTGTATTCGAAAATGGAACACATTATAAGCATCAACATCCGACATCATGGTCAACAGTAGTTTATTTTGTCTTTAGTGTGGCATTACAAAGAGAGGGCATGGTTATGTCATTACCGTGAAGTTCAGGATATGACCGATTTGTTAATAAAATTAAAAATTCATTTTTTTCTGAAAGAGATGAACAGACTAGATGGACCATCTGTTCCTTTCTTCCGCTGAATTCTGTATTTCCTTGTTTATCCGGCAAGCCTGCGGAAATTATTCCTAAACATTACACTTCAAAACAGCAGTATTGTCTGTGGAGCGTATCTTGCTTGTTCGTGGGTTCTCCTAAAGACCTAGGTCAAAGCGAAATGAAAGGTACTATTTGACTCTGATTTTGTGTCCTCTGCTTGTTCCCAGTACAAAAAATACACAACTAGACAAAATTGATCTAAAAAATTCTCTAAAACTGGAGAAGAGCATTCCAGGCTTCCTCGGGGGTGGGTACAGGAACAGCTAATTCAGACCACCGCAAGATGTAGTTTAAGAACACTTCATAGTAATGTAGTAGAGCCTCAGCAGACCTTCTGGTCTGGATAAAGTGGGCTGGGGTAGACCTCAACAATGCACGCAGAAATGGGTGCTCAGCAGGTTCAATGTACGATGATGGCTCTAAAATGTGTGGCTTGCTCTTCTCCAAATGTATGCATTCCACACACGAATGGTCGTGATGTATCAAATGAGGAATTGTTATGAAGAATCGTCTTCACTTCTTCATGGCATACATATGAAGATATAATTCCTATTTAAGTAGCGTGAAAAAAAATGGTAGAATACTATAAAATAATACTTTCCGAATGAGATTTAAAAATCATTCAATATTAAAACGGGAAACGGCTACTTACGAGTTAGTCCGCGGTGCCATCTGCTTCATCAGGACTGGAATTTTGTGATTGTTGCATTATCCAAGTTGATCCCATATTATAGAGTTTATGATGAAGCAGAAACAACATGATTATTGTTTTAAAACTTTCCGTAGTAGGAGATGTACAAGCTCTGTTTTCTGGAGTTTTAAAGTTTGGAAGACTTTGACAATTATCGCTAATAATCTGAAAGGTTCCATAAATGTGCAAAGGAGTGCTTGCTTGATTTCGTCTGTCCTCACTGAGTGTCTAGACAAATTATCATTTCAGTAATCTAAGGAGTTCAGTCTTTGGAAAAATGACTGATGGTATCAAGCTTTGGTGTCATTCCTGGATCCCTGACACTTTTGGTCACTGCTGCAAATGACTTGCAATAGATCTGAGGCAGTAATCTGTATCTATCCCACCAAGCAATGGGGGGTCACACTATTTGCATCACTTAGCCATCTCTTTAAGAATAGCCTTGTGTTGCCTGCCCCATCCATGTTTAAATGTCTTCACTATATTACCCTCTACCGCTTCTGCTGGAAGGATATTGCATGTATATACCCCCTACCTAGTAAAGTTATATTTTTAGGTAAGCTAAAATTCTGGATATAGTTATTTCCCCCTTGTATGTGTTTTTCTCTTAAATATGATCTCACATTTACCGTGTATCCCACAATCTGCGTATAGTTAAGCCATTATTATAAAGAATATTTTTTTATAAGTTAGTAGAAAACATAAAAATAATATAACGGTTGCTATAATCAGAATACACTGGGAGCATTACTCAAAAGAACAATGATTGTGTCTGGAGCCGTTTTCCCTCTGACCCACTTTGGATTTAGATTTGCCCCAAAACTAATATCGTAATTAATATTTCCTAATATCCTTTGTCTTTTGTTAATTTAGATCAGGGGTACACAACTCCAGGCCTCAAGGGCCACAGACTGGCCACATTTTTGGATATCCTAGCTTGGAGTGAAAAAGTAATGAAATGTTTACAGAATATACAGAATTCCTGACCTATTTGTGGCCATCTCTAGAATTGGAGTGCGCATCCCTGCTCTAAATGAATCAGGATGTTTGTCCTGTCTTACATTTCCTTTCTAAATGTGGTTCATAGTAAACATGGCCGTTTTACAGAGAATATGCTCGTTATAAATATTTTAAGATACACGCCTAAACAACTTGGATTATAGTTTGTTTGTAAGAACTTTAATGTGAATCTTAGCCTGCCTGAAAATGGATGTAGCCATATTGGTCCAAGAGAAGATGGAGTCTTCAGTTGAAGTTGAGCGTTCCGAGAGGTCTTTTTCTTCTGTCATGGCTCTCCTGATGGGCCTGTTGCAAGGGAGCGCTCTGATTTCTTCAGCTGGCCCATTTATAGAGCACATGTGCCTAACCAGTGCAGCCCCCATGGCATGTGGTTCCTGGGCACCAGCAGAATGCTGTGAAATGACATCATAACCCAGATGTCAGCAGTAAGGACGGTGGCCCCAGAGGATGATGCTCGAGGTGCTGCCCCTGAAAGCAACATTGACTCATATACTAAATGGTATAATCATGAGAAAAGTGGCAGATCTGCTTTGGTTAATAGTAGGTTGCGAACTCAAATGTAATTAAATGTTAAAAAAATGATGATTTTTAGCCCATCATGCATAAAATCAAGGAAGAAAATGAAGTTCTTGTCTAGCCTTAGCTCTGAATTTGCATACAAAACTGAACTTGCAGTCAGGTGTAACAATATATTGTGTCTTCTATAAAACTTTCAGTGAGATTTTTTTTTTTCAGAAGTCGGTTCGCTGGGAAAGTAACGAGCAAATGCTGTGATTTTACACATAGCCATATGGTCATTATCGCTTTAAAAACATGTCCATAATGTACTTGATGCATTGGCTCCAAATGTGCAGCAAATTGCAGATCTCCAGAACATTCTAAGAATGTTTTCTCACAAGATATTGTGACCCAGATGCATTCACGCACATCTCCGACGATTACATTTCCTAGCCATACTTTGTGTGGGTGGTGCCTACAAAAGCATTTCTAGAAGGCAAGATATACGTGCGAAACTGTCATAGTATTCCGATTCCTACCCGTTTCAGCCCCGTTCAGAATCCTTTTCAGATGGTACCCAATCTCTCTTCGTATCCTATGTGACTCAACATACCTATTAGTATGTATGTTTTTATTACACGCAAAAATGATCTAATTAGGAAAAAAATGAATGTTTTTGTTACACATTTTATTGAGGGTTCTTAATGTAGTAAATAAAGATTAACAAAGTTTACAAGAAATAAGTGGATTTAAGTATTTTTGGGGGGATTTCAAAATTATTTTTTATATATAAAATACAGGTTTGGTGTCTTTAATCAGTGGTCGACAAGTTTGTTTTAGATCTAGGAGCCAACAAATAAATTAGGAGCCAGGTTTTTTTCTTCCTAAACCCGGGATTTGTCAAGCTTTGCCATACACTAACATACATTTACACACTCTAACACCATATGCACGCTAATGTAACAGACACACGCTAACATGTTATATACATATAAAATTACACACTCCTAACACTATGGACACATACACACTGAATCTGCCACTAAAACACAGTAGACATACTGACTTGTGCACAATACATTTACACACACACTGACTCTAACACTATACATATACACACATAGACACTGACTCCAGCACCATAAATATACAAACACACTGACACTACAGTATGCATACACTGACGCTAGCACTATACACACACACACACACTATAGTATACATACACTGCCGCTAGCACTATACACACACACACACACACTATAGTATACATACACTCACATACACTACCCCCCTCTCCTCTCACCTCTTGGAGACCAGCCATGCCACTGCCTATCTTTTGCCATTGTCAATCTGGCACCCTATGCTTTCCTGTGGGGTTGTGGTGAGGTGAGTGCCATCGCTGGGAGCCTCGTAACACCCGCTACGCCCTCGCAGAAAAACATAGGGTGCTGGGTTCATGATGGCAACCCTGTGAAACCCCGGGCCCAGTCTTAAATATTTGCGGTTAAAATGGATTAAGAATTTCCTGGGCTGTTTTTAATACCCAGGCATTCTATATAATACATGGTTTACAGCATTCTGTTCCTGAAATTCTGTACAGTATCTAAGCATTGTATATAATACCTGGTATTTGTTTCAGGGATTGATTTCTGAGATTTGTCCGTAACACAGATTATATTGTGTCTCTGTACACAAACATTTATAGCAGATTAAGCTAGATACCAGCAGTAAAATTATATATATATATATATGTATATATATATTATATATATATATATATCATCAAATCTTCATCAATTACATGTATGATGAACATAGTTCTATGTAGAGAATATATTTCATATCGTGGGGGTGATTACTGAAAATTTATATAAAAAATCGTACATTAATATACTGAAAGCAAGGAGCTAACATGTTTTTTTATTGGTTGATAATAGGTACTAGTAATAAGGAGTATTATGCTGTGGCATTAACATTACCCTTCACGGGGACCAAGGATCGTAAAACCTTAATAACAGCCCCAGACCATCATCCCTCCTCCTCCAAACTTTACAGTAAGCACAATGCGTTCCGGTAGGTAGTATTTGTCCAACAGACTTCTAGACTCCTGATTTATCACTACATAGAACACCTTTCTCCCGCTCCAAGTCGAATGACGGGGATTTTGCATCACTTCAGCAGACTTGTGGCAAAAATGATCCTTCAATGAGTATGTTTGGGGTTTAGAATGAGTCTTTCTGTTCAGTAGATCCTGATATCTGCCCCTAAATTAGCCCTTGGGTATAATCTGCAGCTATTATACGATTATCACCAAACCAAACTGAACATCTGTTATACGGGGAAAAAAATGGAGGTTTTTATGAGGCTGAAATAATGTATAATTATTTCGTAAACATATTCATTAATAAAGAGTTTTGGATATGATTTTAAAAATAATGTTCACAAAGATTATTTGGAATTTTTTATTTCAAAGCCACACACAAAAAAATGAGTTTATATATATATATATATATATATATATATATACAAATAATAGGAAGGGCAAATGATGGTCTTCTAATATTAAAAAGGTGAGCATCAAACCATACACACTTAAGCCCACTTGAAGACAAGTGCTGACATTTTGAAAGCCTGGCACATTATAATTTTATTTCTGGAGAGCTCTCAAGTTGGTCCCAAACATTCAGATGAACGGTAGGAAACGTCCTAATTTCACGCCAAAGTGAACAAGTTTTGCAGAGAAAATGTTTTGAAGGCATGCAGGAATAAAGAGAAAAAACATACTGTCTAAAACGATGAAACACAAGAGGTTTATTTTTTACATTATTGTTACTGAACAACATAATATTTAGGTCATTAGTACAACTGCAACATCAGTCGTACACCCTTACACCACACAAACGCTATATATATACTATATATTGTAAAATCTCATATATATATATATATATATATATATATAACTAGTGTTTTTAGAAATTGCACTGGGACTGACTATTCCGGATTCTATAAAGAACCCTTTCTGCAACTATTTGTCGGCGTTATAATATATGTGTTGTTTATAGATTAACCCTTTCTGAGGACTTACTCTTCTGGATTGGATTTTTTCATTGCAAATTTGTGTTTTTTAAATAACGCTTTGCTCTGCATCAATACCGGTTTAAATTAACATAGACTAAATTGTATTTGTATTTTACTTTTATTACATCGACAAACAAGGTCATCAAGCAAAGAAACCAGGTTATGGCAGCGCACGTGTCGTTTGCTGAACACCGTAGGGCCCAAGTAGAATGCGGTGTCGAGGGTGGCTTAATCATTGAGTTATTTTTCATTCTGTCCTCTTAAAAATTCAATTTCCATTGCGATTTTCTAATTATATCTCGTGTAATGTGTGATATTTTTCTTACTTCACACCATATCATTTACCCTGTGGATGCCGGGTAAGGCAAGGGATTCATTGTAAAAAGCCTGGCGCTGTCTTGCCTCCTCTTCTGACACTCGGGGTGTTAAATACCCTTAGGCAGGGATGAGTTTTTCTCCCTGATAATTTAGTTTATTTCCTATCACTGTCAAAATGAAGGAACTGGCTAAAAATACATTTTGTGACAGGTCTGGAACTGTATTTTTGCAGTTAAAGAACATTTTAATAGCAAAATACAATCCAGAGTTTCCGCCATGGAGATTAGTATGCTGAACTTGTATCTGCCATGCCAACTGGTTTATTTCATGCTCTATAGCATATATTGTGCTCTTGTGTTCCATGTATAAGCAAACTTAATGTTCAATATCCAGATTTGAGATTGAAGTGGTGGTAAAGTGGAGAGATCTATCTTCTACAGAAACCGATATTATCATAATGAACCCCAACGGGTAAAATTCCTTGCAGAATCTGGTGGTCGTCCTTAAAATTCTCCCCATGGTGGCGGTAATACTTTGAATGTACGTTGAGCTCAGTTCTTTGCATGTCAAAGTAGACATTACTTTTTTTAATGAAGTCTGGACCTCTTGGCACCTTGAAAAAGAATAGCTGAGTTTAATTATTTAAAAGAGCCATCTGGTCACTTTTTCTAAAAGCAGATATTGTATATACTGTATATTCTCTCTGTATGGTAGACATATTTAACTTGGGTTTCCGTTTTATTCAGTTTACAGTCTTTCAAGGTTATTTTATAATCTATAAGTAGCAGAATGACTCCGTATGTTCATAATGGTGGGTCGTAACTAAGATATGGTTCTTTATGTATGTCCTGCTCATTTAGCTGCCTTCAACCTTTGGCGGGAGCCTATGGAGCAGATGTGTAAACTGTGTTGGTGGATCAGTTGATATTCATGTTGGGGGTTAGTCCCATTGGACTGCGAAGGGTTGATGTAAGTATGAGTGGTCATAACCTGGGCCGGAGGGGGTGAAACCTGGGTGGAGAGTGGGTTTAACCAACCATCCACTCGGACATTAAAAACACTAACCCGGAATGCTGGGGTAGCAGCACTTCACTTGCACGCTACAGGTGAAACCCTACAACAATTCAGCATTGGGCAGGCTTTTTTGCAGAAGAAGCATACCCCAGACCGTTGTATTATGAGTTATGGCCTATAGCAGATAAATGAACAGCGTGGAACCTTTGCAGATACATGATCCTATACCTCGAAGGACCATATGATTGAAGGGGGACATGGCTCCTACAGCTGGTTCTTCTTAGCACCTAGACTCTGATCTTTCCAGGCTAACCCATAGAATAAGGATAGAATGTAACTTAATAAAAAGTTAAAATGTCATGTTTTTGTGTTCCATTAGCAGATGTATGAATTTAATTATTTATAGTCTCACTTGGCCTATTTTACTGTTATGTGTCTTGAGATGCCAGGACCTACTTTAGAGAGAAGGGCAGAATTTAGTAATTGCAGAAGATACAGTAAAAATTATAATTAACCGTTTCTGGAGAAAAAAGGAATATTTACATATGTCACATTCCCATGTCCAACCTATAGCTGGTATGTTAAATGAAAGCCATGGGTTTTTCACGTAGGTTTGACCTATAAAAAAAAAAAACTTTTAAAGAGCTATGTGTTGCCACACTTTTACAGGTACCATTTGTCTATATTTTGCATAGCTTGTAACGTACTAGACATGACATGGTGACCCCGCGGTCTCCTCCTACCCTATCCTTAGAGGAGACTTATGGAGGGCCAAGCCATGCCAGAGACGGTAGGGCTGGTTGAAGTTGGCGAGCGTGGCTAGCCTCAAATATCCAAAATCATGGGGGGGAGCGGGTGAAGCTAAACTCAGCAAATCATGGGGGGGGCGGGTGAAGCTAAACTCAGCAAAATCATGGGGGGGGGGGGGCGGGTGAAGCTAAACTCAGCAAAATCATGGGGGGGGGGTGAAGCTAAATTTAGACACTAACAGATTGCAATGGAGGCTGTTATTGTGGTGCCGTTAGCCTCCTTTGCAAAGCTAGAGAATTTCAGATGTGATCATTTGGAAAGACAGGTCCCGGTGGGGGCTAAATGCCTTTCTCCCTCTTTCCTCATTTTGTACCGTGTAAGATGGCACAACTTTAATTTCTATCTGTATGGTAATGATCTAAGAATTTAAACACATAAAACATATATGTTGTACTCTCGTTAGGTCGTGGTACACAAAATGTGTATATATTTGAATAAAATAATATTTTTAATAGTAAGCCATAAACTTGTTAGCTTTTTTTCAAGTGCAAATCTTTAAATTAACATAGCAGCACCTATAAAAAGTGGTTATATTGGTTTCTTCCTTTAGAAATCCTAAATGTGAGCTGTCACTGAATGCTCGTGAAGTATGTTCTTCAAGCATCATCTGAGATCTGGCACCCTGTGCTATCTGGCATGAAACTTCAATTTAATTAGATTAATGTAAAATTATAGGCAGATGTCCTACATAAATGATTTTTTTCCTCTCTATTATTAGCCAACCTGTCATTCCTGATTGTGAGACAAGGGAGCTGTCAGAGTGTCACGTAGACAGCTGCATGCAAAGTGCTCACAGTGTAACAATATTTCACTTTTTTTCTCACAAATACCAAAAACTTACAACGATTTTCTGGCTACCTTGGTACTGCAGTGCCCAGCGTACATCCAGTATTACACTGGGCTCAAGTCCTCATATTGCAAGCCATATCTTTGTTCTGTTATTATATATATATATATATATATATATATATATCCAGAGGGGTTTCAAGATCATTAACAGGTATCTTAATTCAACTACTGTGCCAGGTGGTTTGGGGACATCTGACATGTTATAAACAAATGTATGAAAAGAAGGTGTTGGTGTCTTATCCCATGGACGGCTGCTTGGGGCAAATGATTCAGTATTAACCCTCATATGACCACACCGGTCACAGCTTCACCTCTACCATGTTTAACCATGATTACCTGAGAGGTACTGGTTTAGTCGTGATTTCAGAACCATATCTGCACAAATCTGCTTTGAGTGGCACTTTGAGAGAGGCTGCAGGGCAGCCATTGATGCCTTCTTTGTGGGACCTGAAACGCGCAGAACAGCCGTGTGCTGCACCCAGGCACCCCTGTAAGTGAGGTGTAACACTTCGTGACCCGTGTTAGTAATGCAGCGGTCACACTGTGTGAGATAAAAGTGTGAGTGAATGTGTGTGTTTCTGTGTGCCCTCATTATCGCTCGTTTCCATAAGGTAAATTGTCACGTTATACATACTTCTTGTTATGTTCTTTTTAAACATTGTTCAACGCTGAATAATATGATAGTGTTATATAAAACAATAAATGATAAGTGTATATATGTGTTAGTGTATGATGTTGGAGTGTATGTGTATGGTCTTATATGTGTGGGCCATTAATACGTGGTGTTAGAGTGTAATTGTGTGTGTTAGTTTATTATGTTAGAATGAGTGTTTTTGAGTCTGTGGGTGTTAGGGTGAATGTGTGGATGTTAGTGTATGGTGTTAGTATGTGTTGATGTTGGTGTATGGTGTTAGAGCGTAGAGCGTGTGAGTGTGTTAGGGGGTGGATGTTATTGAATGGTGTTAAGAGCATGGGTGTAAATATTAGCGTCTGATGTGTAGTGTAGCATGGGTATGTCTGTTAATGTATGGTGTTAGAGTGTGTTAGTATGTGTGTTTGTTTTTGTGTGTTTTATGGGAGGTACCAAAGAAATCCTCGCTTGCATTTAAGGGTACTTTATAATTTTTTTACAAATACTTATTTGAAGGCTCTCATACATTGTAAAAATGCGAATTGAAACTGTTCCTTATAGCAGCCCCTTGATAGAGTACTCCTTTTAATGAACATGTGTAAAGGGGAAATTCTTCCCTCAGGCCATTACAATGATTTTTTTTATTATTTACACACATATTTGGTATGGCTTTGATGTTAAAGCAAGCTGTAATTTCCTTTTAACAGCATTATTTCTGAATATATGCATGTTTTAATGGGGCTCAAATTCCCCTGTCTCTGATGCTTAATTGAAGTGAAGTTTGAAATAATTATAAAATCTGAATGTTCTATAAATATGTACATTCGGCATTATGGGTTGTGGTAAGAATCAAAAGTTAATACACTTCAAAACTTACTGTAGTGATATAACCCTGTAATGGACATCATCTTGTTCAATGAATTAAAAGCAGCTTGAAATAGTCCCTTTCATACCCCATTTGTTGCCATCAAACGTTGGATCCGTGGCACGTAGACCCGTTGCATTTTACCTCTAGATGGCACAGCCCATTCTGAATGTGTCCGATGTCATGCCAATGATGCCCGTTCTTTTATAGAAAATCCTTTTTATAGTTTTGTATAATTTTGTAGAATAAAACGACTCTTACGATGGTTTAATACGTTTAAATGTGCTTATTAACAGTGAGAACCTTCAGAGATGTCGGTAGAGCTTCTGTTGGCCTCTTGCTGTTGAGAAGTGTATCATTAACTTTGAAAATGACATGCAGCTGCCAAGAAAATGCTGGATTTATTTGCTGCATAACGAGGGCACCCCTAGGCAAAAAATGTTATAGAGAAGAGAAAAAAAGGATAACATAGCAGATGAGGCATAACTTATATCTAACTTGTTTGTCACAAACGGTCATTTTTGGCATGCTAGAATGAAGCTGTTCTTTTGGAGGTAGAATTTGAGGCAGTTTAGCTTAGCCTGCGCATCTCCTCTCTTCATAAGCCCTGCCAAAGGCAACTTGTCCAGCTATGCAGAGACAAAAACAGAGAGCGAGGATAATAATCTGCTCTGTTTGGCAGGGCCGTCATTACGTAGGTGCAAACGGGGCCCTCACCCTGGACCCCCGGACTTACGAGGGTTAATCAGTTTCTTTCTGCGGTCACGTTCAGTACCATCAGTAGGTCTATCCTTGTAACCAGAAAAAGAAAAAGCAAACAAGATCCCAAACAAAGGCTTAAAATGTATTACCTATTACAGACAAAGACAGCGAGAGGGACCATCCATAGTATGGCTTTAATTGCCTTTAGTTCTAATTCCAAGTTTAAAAATGATGAATTCCTCCATGACACAAACAGGACAAAACCAAAAATCTTCAATAGAGCAGAGGTCACTGACGCGTTTCGGCTATATTGCTGGACTTAGTCATAGGGCACCCTTGTCTGCAACAGGTTTAAGCATGTTTGGGATCTGTACCCAGGGGGGCAACAACTATTTTAGTGGAGCTGCTACAAGTGTATCGGTGTAACTAGAGCTGTATTCTCTTTGCGTCGTCTCTCACCTGGAGCCCTCTGAGTGTTTGATGCCATGTCCCAGCACTCTGTAGCTCTCAGAGCAGCGGACGAAGGAAGAATCGGCACTCGCCGCAGGCCATGGCGGTGGTAGTAATGGAGAGAGGGAGTGGTAGGGGACCCGCAAATATTTCTTGACCCTGGTCTTGCACCTATATTCGATTTAGGAAAAGTATCCAAAACAATGGCACAACTAACAACAATGCACATCAGTTACCAAGTCTGCATGACATTTTCAGTGGTGTAAATTATGGTAGGAGGAACGGGTGTTTTTATGAACTGAGCAATCCGACTGGCCATGGCTGATTTGTTATTAAGGATCTGTAAGTTCTGCCAACTGAAATTATCCAGTTCCAGTCGTGTGGGTGTAAGGTTTACATACTATATTCAGATTCACACGGCTTTACACCAATTTTGTCTGTTTTATTTTAGAAAATTAATTTAATGAAGAAATCATTATAATGATGTCATTATGGCACTCTGCGACCGGTCATTTACATGGAAGTCTTACTTGTATGTATTGTACTATATATGTGTGTTCACGTCCACATTTCTTGCCATTTGGATGTATTTGTCAGAATTATTTAAGACATATGCGTACCGCTGTCCTCGAATGTCTGCGTAACACTAATACTACTTGCGATGCAGGAAGCTATGCCGGTGATCAAATGATTGCTTTAGTTTTTGCATGTAAACAAAGCTAAAGGCAAAGCTGTATTTTAGGGGTCCTCAACAGACCGCGGCCAAAACTGACGCAAGCCTAGGACGTGTGATCAGTGGTGTATTCTGG
Source organism: Spea multiplicata (assembly GCA_009364415.1). Taxonomy (NCBI): domain Eukaryota; kingdom Metazoa; phylum Chordata; class Amphibia; order Anura; family Pelobatidae; genus Spea; species Spea multiplicata. Next base: position 38,688,555 of record VKOC01000006.1, read on the forward strand.
ACTAGACCTGGGAGGAGCCCCTCTGCCACATGTCAGGGAGCTCCCTGGAGCACCGCTAGTTAATGGGCTACTTAAAGGGCCATCACTGATCTCCCCAACCGGCCGATTAACACTATGGAGAGCTGTGCCATGTCGGCATAGTATCCTTCCTCGCCGCGCTTTCTATAAAACTGGAGTGCCAGAATATGACGTCTTCTCCCAATGCCCACTAGAAAGGACAGTGGAGTAGCGCTGCCCTGGGTTAGACCTTGTGCACGGCTAAAGGTAAATACACCAATGGGTGTGAGTCACATAAGCGTGAAAATATATGTATATTGAAAACAATATAACTGTAATAGAACAGTGTAATCGTATATTTTACTTTAGTATATGTTTTAATCCAATCTGGCATATGAAACATTCAAGGAACATTTTTACAATTCTGCTTTTACCTATGGAATTAATGTGAAATTAGTTTGAAAAGAAGAGAGCGCAGCTGGCTTCAGAATGCGTGATTATAATATGGAGAGCTTGTCTTCAGAGAATGAGCACTTATATTAAATTACTATGAAGAGGGGTCCCGGCGCTTTAGTCTTTCCAAAAAAAAAAGGTTCAAATGAGGTACATGACTTTACTTTCCATCTGCATTTTAAGCAGAGAAATGTCAGAGTATAATTATTATTATTTTTATTATTACAGTGCATTCTGCTGTAAAAATATAGGTGACAAAAGATGGGTTGTATTACGTCTATCCGAATACAGGTGCTGCAGAAGAATAAATGATCCTAGTAGAAGAGCAGAGCTGGGTGGGATGTTGTCGTCCATAAAGTATGATGTTAGTGAATATGAAGAGATTTTTTTTATTTGTTTTGCTGCAAATCTACATTTACTATCTATTATATTCTGTGCTAGCATAATCACTTGAAAACATGTATTTTTGTGTTATTATCTATTTTTTTTTTCTTATTTCTACATAATTTTTCATATAGAAAGAACTATATTAAAAAAATAAAAATGTATTGAAAATATTTTCTATAAATTTTCTGTTATTTCTATATAATGTATAATTATTTCTATACCTTTTCCAACCTGGGTCCAAAGAGAAGAACATAGTGTTTAGTTACCATATCCACAGTGGAAAAAGTAGTAAGTTGTTTTCGCAAGCAAATCATTTTTGCATAATTATTGGCATCCTTTCTGAAATATTTCTGGCTGTTAACTCATCGAAGCATTAGTACTGCCTAGCTATTGTGTGGCTTTGTTCACTGAATGCCCTACTAGCTGGCTGGCTGAGATTCCTAAATTAATAATAACAAATAAATAATTAATAATGATGATAACAGAACGTAAAATACCAAAGATTGTATTTACATTTATTACACCTTCACTGAGCAGGAGCACAGAGCCAAATAGCAAGCCGCGTGGGTCAATATACAGCGCGTTCAGACGTGGTCTAAGTGCCTGTGGTATTTGATGGCGCGTGATCTTGGTGTTCCAGCGTCTCAGAGGCAGCTGCCCACCTGGTATTTTCATGTACTACAGGCTTACAGAGAAGAGGGTGATAAGCATCTGGCAGGTCTGCGGGTGAAAACACCTTGTTAACGAAAAGAGAGAGAATGGCTAAACTTATTCAAGCCAACAGAAAGGCCAACTTTTCCTTTCGTTGTTTCTGAGCTGTCAAAACCATTTTCCATCTTATTTCTCAATGTTTTGGATTTTTTTCTTTTTATTATCTCTATTTCTCTTTCGCACAATCTGCTTGTCAGATCTAATCAAATCACACGTCCTCTGACACATCTATTGGCGAAAATCCTTTATCCATTATCCTAAGATCTACAGGTTAAAGTAGGGCTGTCCAACTGGTGGCCAGCAGACTGCATGGGGTCTGCCATATGCTCATTTGGGGCCCATGTCGACCAGAAGGGTAAGCAGCAGGGGCGGACTGCCCTGTGGTCCAAAACTCTTCAAACAGGGCCAGTCCATGTTGGAAGAGCCCACTTGAGGAGGTGGAAGCCCTGTGGGATCACAGTGTTACGTGACCCTGCAGTAATATAAGCGAGCAGTCATAAGGAAGAGCTCCAGTCAAGGTAAAGCTGTGATGTGTGAGGTATGACGTGTGGTGGTAGGAGGTGTTATGATAGACTGAGGATGTTTAATGTGAGTGTGTAATAGTGTGAGAGCGTGTGTTTGATTTTATATATAAGTCTTGTGAGTATAAGTGTGAGTGTATATGTGTAAGTATGCATTAGTGTGAATGCGTATGGGTGCTAGTATTTGTGGGTCTGGCCCCCTGAACCTCCTGCACCAAAAATAGCTGTGGGGTGGAAGAGGAGGCAAATTTATATGTGGGGCATATCATATACATTGAAGTGCATATGGCTGCTGGAGTGTCCCTTTTAACGCTGATTCATAGCTTATTCTGCTTAGTTTTAAGTTTAGTCAGGTTTTATTTTGGGCACCACGATCATATAGTGGTCTTCAGAAATGAAAATACAGGATAATTATATATAGCTACGTGTAATTTTATACTTTGGCACAATATACCGTAGGTAACGCCATTGTGACCACACGGATGAATCACATTGGAGTATTTAAAAGCTGTCAATGCCCGAATACCTGATGCTATATAAAGCCGCATATTTCTCAGTATTATATATATATAACATCCCAAAACACGGAGTCTCAGTTTAGAAATCTTCCCATTTTAATATCCTAATGTGCTATACATACCGTGCAGACTGCAGCTAAACATGAATCACACAGCCTCATGCATCCTTCCAGATGTCATTCTAATGAGTACTTTTCTAAAAATACACACCGAAGACTGTCAGGACAGAAACATAAATGAAGAACATTTATCTGTTGGCAGCCGCCATGACTTTGGCGAGTGATACAAAATTACAATTTCTAACTATTCAGTATTTTATAAGATGACGCATTACGGAAAACGAACGGGCTATCAAGGGTCAGGCTATGAAGCGATGGTGTGTTGCTAAAAGGAGACTTGTTTCTGTTCAATGCTCCATCAGCATTATATTCTGCAAAGTACTAATTGCTGGAGGTTATTGGATGGCACAATCTATTAACTACTTGAGTTCTGGAGCGGCAAGAACAGGGTTGGATCTTAGCAAACCAGAAGTTTATATTCAAGAACTAATATCTCCAACCTGTACATTATGTATATACTTATATATAGGAGGTGCACTCAATATCAACAATAATGGACAGCACACGTACTCTAATGCACAATTATTAGATATAACATCCATTAAGTGGCAAAGTGTGGTGGTGCAGATAAAAAGCTGGTACATAGCGAATAACAGCATCCAGTAAATGTGCCAGAGTAACGGGCAGAGAAAAGATGACCTCCTATATTACCTATTACTGTTGGGCACGGGCTTGGAGTGGCTTGCACCATACATTATTCGTTAATGTATTTGGTTGTATTGAGTGCTCACTCTCACTATTTATATTGTGAACTTATAGAACAGGACAAACATTTTTAAGACAGCTATATTATTCAGAGGTACAGTATAATTAGTTTTATAAAATTATTTATTAGTTGAACATTTTATGTAATGTTTCATGTATCTAAATTGCTTACCCCGAAATACTATATTACTATTACTACATGTATAAACTATAACAAGTGAAGCTTCATGTGGATGACTTCGAGACTAAGGACCGAACATATAAATTTAGACTGGAATAATTTTGTTGCAAGCCCTTAACTGATAGAATGTTTCGGGTAATTGCCTTAATACCTTAATCGTATCTTAATCATATTTTAATCGTATCTTAATCTTGGTAAGATTGTTTAGAAATGTGGCTGTGGTTGGATGTAAAACATGTTTCTTATATACAACAGAGTGTCCGAAATTTGAATTACCGTATGTCCTCAAATTTGGAATCTAGTCCAGATTTAACTATATAAGACTTCCAAAATTTGAAGGTCCTTATAAGCCTTTTTAGCAGAAGTCAGAGTAAGTGTATCCTTAGAGAGTAAGTGTATCCTTAGATGTTTTTCCCCATCTCATCACCTCTTTTGTATACTCAGGAGAGTCGTGCTTTTTGTTCTGTATGCCAAAATAGCTGTAATTGCCCTAGTTCTTCGTACCAATTGCACGCTGTGAAGTTCCTAACGATATAAAGACTTTGCTATTTTTCATTCTTATTGTAAAAGCAGCAGATTTTTTGTAAATGTGGATTTTTATTTTCGTTGTATTGGCAAGAAAAAGGGGATTACGTGATTCAGGCATTCGGTGGGAATAAAAATGCTGAGCACTGATTTTTAACATATTGTTTGCTCAGTGAGAATGGTGTGTAGCTTTGATATCATAGTCTCTGTGCTTTTATCCTTCCATTCATTTAGCAAGGGAATGCTGAAAAACACTTAACATCCCAACCAACACCTCCTAAGCATCCCGCTTTTCTAGGTGCTTAGAATGCTTGGTAGGTATGACGGTATATATACATCCAAAATGTGTTTAGAATTAAATTGGGTTCCTAAGATACATTGTTCCTTTTGTAAATGCCTTATACAGTTACGTAAATAGCTACCAGGTCTCAAAAAACATAAAATTGTCAGTAACGACCTGCCCCGTGGACAAGTCTCTCCTAAACCAAGTGCGTCGTTCTTTGGCCACCTGATGTCTGAGCCACCGAATGGAGATCCCTGGACTCTCTAAACACTGACTATGATGTATCTTCAGTAACAGAGGAGGATAAGCCTACCACTAATTCATATATAACGTATATACGACTTTCTTACAGACCAGTGTGTTGTTCTGTGTTATTGTCTGGCTGCATGAAACAAACAGATTGCTAAATCTTTTAAGGAATAATTAATATACATGTAAAGTAATAGTTCTGTATTGTTTGCAGTAGATATATCAAAAGGTCAAAAAGCCCCAGTTAGATAATATATGTCTAAGCTATAGAAGTAAAAATATGTGTCTGCAGTAGAAAGTCCAGGACCCACAGCCCCCCCCAGACATTTGCAGTATATGTCCCATAGCCAGTCCAGCCCGGTAGGTAGCCTGTTTATCTCAGTCTGCTGCAGAGGTACAATGGCGGAGCTCATCAGCCCCACCTAGTGGTCAGAAACAGTTTTGCTCCACTCACCATATAAAAATTTCTCACCAGAGTCAGAATGTCAGTACTTTCTTTAGGAAATCCAGCTAATAAGTATCGTGACCATTTTTTAATCTGCAATTTCAAGTGGTATATATATATATATATATATATCAGTCTGGTTCTCTAAAATAATCTTGTAAATCCTGCAGAAGTGGATAGATGCCCTCGACATGTAGTGCGGTGTTGCTGCAGATAATTATTGCCAATCGAAGCATCGTTAATATTTTCTGCACATATACAATATTGGAAGTCAGTGTCCATGTGAAGAATATTTTGGCTATATAGGTCCCATTGATCACTGCATTAGCAGGATGTGAGCTAAATGTTTGAGATGTAAATCATGCTAATAATGCAAACTTGAATTTGGCAAATATGTAAAAGATGAGATTCCGTACCTATAGACTGATTGTCCTGTGTGTCTAATTTTTATTATTGCTGTTTACGTTAAAATGCTGCTAGCCATACACATTTCACATGGCATTTGTCTATATGTCCATTATTAATGTGTTCCTAATGTTTGTACTGATGGTGATTCTGGCCATGCAGGGAGCACCAGTCGCCTCTTAGCACATGTTTGCTTAATGCTGTTTTCTTTCTGAGGTTGCACACATCAGCAGATACCATAATTTGCCCTGTCTTGTGAGAATCCTGAATGTCATAGAACTCAACCCTTTAACCATTAGATCACTCGTTTCTGGGAAGTGTTTTGTCACTATAAGAAAGGACACGGTGAACTTATGTACTGGACAAAAAGTCCAAACAGAAGGGCATAAATACCGGTGGGAATAATGGACACTAGTGAAGCAGCCTTGAAACCTTAATGTACCCAGTTCTGTAATACGAATGCATCAGAAAAAGATACTTATAAATGTAGAAGGTAAAGAGAGTTCCTCATTTCTAGTGTTCTTCAAGACCAAAAACTATGGTTTTAATGATATTAAGCACTTGCTATATAAGAAACCCACCCTGTTCTTTAAGAGGCCAATATCACACATTGGTTTTGGAAGAAGAAAGAATGATGACTCCCTCTGTGATGTTTTCCAAAGCAGGCAGGGAATCAGTTCCATCCTGGAACTCTCTGGCTAGGGTGGTCACTAGGTGAAAGTGACGTAGAGCTCAGATGGACAGAGAGACAACGTGGTGGTGCGAGCGATTAAGTAGTCACAGAGGAAACAAGGTGGTTAGAAGAATCTTATGAAACACCTGATACATAGATAATAAATACTTAATACGTATTTAAAAAAACATCTTGATATCAACGTGTTAATAAAAAATATTGAACAAATAATAATGTTGGTATGTGAGCCGCGGGTTGTTCAGTAATAATCAGGGCATAGGTCGATGTGCACCTGATGCGTTTCGTCTTATCGGCTTCTTCTGAGCTAACTTGGAATGAAACATAGAAAGTGACGGCAGATAAGAGCCATTCCACCCGACCTCTGAATCTGTGTGTAAAGATGTATACCGGGCGACAGGGCACAGCGCAGGTAGATGAATGCAGGTCGATGAATGCAGGTCGATGAATGCAGGTCGATGAACGCAGGTAGATGAATGCAGGATGTGAAGTAGGAGGTGTGAGTTGGAATGAATTGGTTGTTGGTAAATGTGTATGACCTCTACAGGATTAGTAGAATAGAGCAGATTTCTATAGGTGGATAATAGTTTAGAAGCGTTTAAATTAAGTAAATATATGCACTCCAGAAATCAATGTATTTAATCAGGTTATTGTAATTAATCTGTAAATTTTATTTACATTAATAAATCCAGTAAATTTCATGTGGCTCTCAGACAGTGTTCCCTCTAAGCTGTGCGCTTGTGCGCGCGCACATAGCATTTTTAGAGAGCGCACACGTCCAAAAATTGTGCGCACAACAGTTTTTCCCAATTAAAAAAAATATATTATTTCTTTTTATACTTTATGCGGCGCAGATATTGTGCGCACATAATTTTGGCTCTGGGAAAATTTTTGCACAAAAGAAATTTTCTGCGCACGTTAACTAAGAAAAATTAGATGGAACATTGCTCTCAGATGAAAATGTGTTACAAATATTTTGTCTAAAAATTACAATACAGATAATCCAGATGATAATATATATATATATATGCACTCTATTTTTTATAAAGCGTAACTCGAATGCAAAGTGGTCTTATTGCTATAGCAACCAATGGAATGGTACAATCAGCATAAAGATGTTGCGGTTGCCACGGTGATAAAATCCGTCTTCTGTATCCCAATTGAATTGCCCCCCTCTCTGTATGAGACGTTCACGGAAATATTTTCTGCGTCTTACAGGCTCTCGTAGAGACCAGCCTGAAGAATTTCTATTAATGCAGGCCATGCTGTAGTAGCACACGCGTGTATATATGCAAGTTACATGTAACTGTACAAGAACACATGTGATTTACATACCATGCAATGCTCAGAACTCATGATAATGTACAATCTGTTTGGGAGCAGGAGAGTTGTGGGTTAACTCATCCATCTCGTCATTAGGAAGGGTTCTCCAGCTAAAGCCTGACCTGGCCCTGTATGATGTATAACTAAAAGGGTGAAGAAATCTCATTGATTGACCTACACATTATACAGGGCCAGCCAATGTAGTAAAATAATGTATATAAAGTCAATGAGCTGAAGACTCTTTTCTTTAGTGAATAGACTGCCTTCTGTCTTCCTGGTGTTGTAGGTCCCTACAGCTGGGGGCCAAGAGACAGCCACTTAGCGGAGAGACAGCTGGGGTATGGGGGGCTGAGCTCAGTTTATAGATGCCAACCGGGTATAGGGAGAGGCTGGGCTGACAGTCACCGGAGGAGAAGCACGTGGAGTGCTGGGGGAGAGGCAGCCATACGCTGAGCGGCTGGGGGGGCACTGCCACACTGTGCAGGAGAGGAAAGCATTCAGTCGGGGCACGGACACTGTGCAGGAGAGGAAAGCAGACACTCGGGGCACGGACACACTGTGCAGGAGAGGAAAGCAGACACTCGGGGCACGGACACACTGTGCAGGAGAGGAAAGCAGACACTCGGGGCACGGACACACTGTGCAGGAGAGGAAAGCAGACACCGGGGACACTCTGGGGCACGGACACTGTGCAGGAGAGGAAAGCAGATTCACTCGGGGGCACGGACACTGTGCAGGAGAGGAAAGCATTCAGGTCGGGGGCACGGACACACTGTGCAGGAGAGGAAAGCACTCACTCGGGGCACGGACACACTGTGCAGGAGAGGAAAGCAGACACTCGGAGGGCACGGACACACTGTGCAGGAGAGGAAAGCAGACACTCGGGGGCAACGACAGCACTGTGGCAGGAGAGGAAAGCATTCAGTCGGGGACACGGACACTGTGCAGGAGAGGAAAGCATTCAGTCGGGGACACGGACACTGTGCAGGAGAGGCATTAAAGCCGGTGGCCGGTAGGAGGAGAGGCGCTCACACCGTGCAGGGAAGTCCATGCAAGCTCCGAGTTGCCGGCAATTGATCTGCGAGGCTCTCCGGACCGGCTGCTCCGTGTCCTCCCGGCGGGATCCGCTCCTGCTCCTTTTCTACCCGTCGATCGCCCCGACCATCCGCCAAGACGCCTCGGATTCTGTACAGAGGCTCGTCCAAGATGGGCAGAGAGCAGCGGCAGCAGCGGAGCGCCGCCCTCCGCATCCAGCGCTCCCAGAGCCGCAGCAGCCTGTCCGCCTCGTTCGAAGCGCTGGCCGGGTACTTCCCGTGCATGAACTCGCTGGAGGAGGATGAAGGTGAGAGATCCCCGCCGGCAGCCGCTCCGGGAGACACCCCGAGCCTCCAATCCCGGCTCCGTTTAACCCGTTACATGCCTGCCGTCTATCTGACTGCCGGGGGTTAGAAGGATCTGGGGAATGATTGTAACGCGAGTGTCCCCGGGTGTTCTCCAGTGGGATGCCCACGGCTCCGGCTCTCTTGGGGAAATGTCTTAACTGATGCAGAATATTGCCCATCACATTTATCTCCTTCATGCCCACCTGGGGTAGTGTTTAGTGTTCAGCTTCATAGTGGGGAGACTTTCTATTCGGGTCACATTGGGGCCAACTCAATTTCTAGTCTGAATTCTGTCATTTTTTCTTTGTCTAAGCAATAATAATTACTCTACCTGTTATATACAATAGCTTATTATTCTAATATACATATGTGTGTGTGAATACATGTTTATATACCGTATACTTATACCGTATACTTATACATAGTATATATTTGTCTGGATGTTTTTAACCCATTCAGGGGGTCAGTGACTGGTCCGGGGGTTTGGATGCAGGGTACCCACCTATACACCTCCTGACCCCACTAGCCCCCCCTATGCTCTGGATACTCTTGGGGGCCACAGATCAGTCGAGTGCTCTCATAGATTTTCTGTGACAATAAAAGAAAAGATTTGACAGCTTCTGTCCGGAGAGATTCTTGCAATCTGTAATGGACACATATTCAATGCGTTATTTACAGTCCTGTTTGTGAATGGAATAGCTGAAAGTGCCAGAACTCTTTTCTTAGCATACGTAAAGCCCTCTTTGGAATCGGAAGAGTTAAAATAATTGACATCTATTAACCCCTGAACATAGAAGATATAATGAAATGCAGCGGAATAAAGCAGAACATATATTTTTCATTCTGCTTAATTTATTCCCAGAAGCCATCTTCTTCCCTTTTTTTTGTGGCTGGTGATGAAGCAGAATTCCAGACAAGGTATTGAAGCCAATCTTGGAAATTACTGCGGCACAAAAAAAATCAAATTATTCGCTGTCACCAGAAATTTAGAAAGCCCGCAAAAAATATTGTTTTCCCAATGAAAGATAGTTTGAATATCCATCTAATTAATGTGCGCTGTTTTAGGGAACATTTCTCTAAACCAAGAATCAGGTAAATGGAGCATTTCATCTCGCTGGCTTCTCTATGCAATTTAAAGGGTTAACCTGGTAAAAAAATGCAAGTAAATCTCATTAAAGTATCCCATAGATTTAACAATACATTATTCAGATCCTTTGTCTTAGATTCAGGATAGCTTTATACCCGTCCCATACCTGTAGAAATGTTCTGTTTCAGTGTCTTCAGCCGGGAGGCTGTTCCACTTATCTACCACCCTCTCAGTTAAGTAAAACGTTCTTTCTTAGTCTTTTGTCCAGCCTTACCCGGCAATACCTCTGATTCCAGAGTTTATCTTGGAACTCAAAGATTCCCTGTAACTTAGATGCTGCAGCAGTAATCCCTTGTAATCTATCGAGGGGGGGTTATACAGCTCATTTAAGAGCGATGTGGCTTCACTTGACGCAGGACATTGTGGTACCGTGACCATAAGAACAACAATTACTTCTTTTTCTCAACAGCCACAGATTCATCAAACGTTCAAAAAGGCCCACGGCATTAAACCGCGATAGTCATTTTCTTAGCCATATTGGACAAAACGATCATTTTTCAGTAATGGATGTTTTCTATGTTAACAACGTATGTGAGTCTCTGAAACAAAATATGTGTGGATTCCAGGGAATTGCTCAACCTCAAACCAAGTCCTTTGTCTTGTCTGTATCGTCTTATAACTGCTTAAATTCCTTCATGGTATTAAGATCTACCACTCTGCTGGAAGGCTGTTCCATTTATTTACTACCATATCAGTGAAAAGCAGTATATTTAACCCTCATATTTTTAGAAGATGACATCCATCTTAAGATTTTTCTGTATTTGACTTATGATCCTGTACCTACGCCCTTTATGTATTTAAATGTGCTTATTACACTTCATCATCCATCCGACGTATAGATAGAGAGCCTTTAGTCTTTCCTGATATTTTTGTATCCTCCTAACCATTCACCATTTTATAAGCCCTTCTTCATGACTCTCCAGAATATTTATAGTATTGTGGAGATGGAGTCTCCAGAGCTGTACATGATACTCTAGGTGAGGTCTGCGCCTCCTTCTTTCTGCGTCTTTTTTACTACATTAGCACCCTGTCTGTATTTCCGAAGGCTCTGTAACAATATTTACTCCCAGATCCCCTTCCCCCTCTTTTACCTTTGGATTTTGTCATAAAAGTGCATTACTTTACATTTATCAATGTTGAACTGCACAATTTAACTTAAATCCATGGGAATGCCACTCACTGCTAGTGCTTTCTCAACACTCTCCATAGGTCTCTCTCACTCCCTCACCCTCTAGGTCTATATCTCCCCCTCACCCATTGTGCCTCTCTCACTCCCTTCCTTCTTGCTCCCTTACCCGCAAGGTTCTGTCACTTTCTATCTCTCTCACTCCTCACCCACAAGATCTCTTTCGCTGTCTCACCTGCTCTTGCCATCTCATCCAAAAGGTCTTACTCACTCTCACCCTCTAGGTCCCTCTTGCTCTCTCACCTTCTGGGTCTCTCTCGCTCTTTCAGATGCTAGATCTCTCTCGCTGCTCACCTGCTAAGTTTATATCTCTTGCCCATTAGGACTCTCTTGCTTGCTCACATTCTATGTCTTTCTTGCTCCATTACCTACAAGCTCTCTCTCTCCCTTTTACTCACTCTATAAGTTTTTCCCTCACTCCATCACTCTCTAGGTCTCTGTCACCCACTAGGGATCTCTTGCTCCCTCACCTGCTAGGTTTATATCTCCCCCCCAGATCTCTGTCACTCCCTCACTCGCTAGGTCTCTGTCACTCCCTCACTCGCTAGGTCTCTGTCACTCCCTCACTCGCCAGGTCTCTGTCGCTCCCTCACTCGCCAGGTCTCTGTCGCTCCCTGACTCGCCAGGTCTCTGTCGCTCCCTCACTCGCCAGGTCTCTGTCGCTCCCTCACTCGCCAGGTCTCTGTCGCTCCCTCACTCACTAGGTCTCTCGCTCCCAAATTCACTAGGTCTCAGTTGCTCCTTCACTCACCAGGTCTTTCGCTCCCTCACTCGCAAGGTCTCACGCTCCCTCACTCACCAGGTCTCTCGCTCCCTCACTCGCCAGGTCTCTGTCGCTCCCTCACTCGCCAGGCCTCCTAAATTCACTAGGTCTTAGTCGCTCCCTCACTTGCTAGGTCCCTCTCATTCCCTCGCTCCCTCACTCTTGCTCCTTCACTCACAAGTTCTCTGTTTCCAGCTCTCTCTCCTCATGTTGTTCCAGATCTCTCACTTTCTGTATCTTTAGCTCTCCCTCTTGCCAGTTTGTTTCCTTTCTTGCTACCTCTTCATCACTCTCGCTATCATTCTTCTTTCTGTTTATTGATCTTGTTTTCACTTCATTTATTTGCGTGTTTGAAGTCTGAGTTGATAAATAAACCCCACCGCGTGTGCACCAAGGAGTTAATAGAGAAGTGTCACTCACCTGTGGATATCAATTCATTTACTGGAAAAGAATATGCTTTTTATTTGGCAATTACTGTAATTATTTCAAGAGATATACTGTGTAAAAAATCACTAAGTTAACGGGGAGGAATAATCATATAGATCATGAGAAAAGTATGCTAAAATACCTTTCCGCGTGGTATACATGGAAGACTTTATATGTATATTCTGCTTATGTGTGAAGACCGTTACATATGTTTCCTGTTATAAAGCCTTTGTCTTTAAAGATGTTATCGCTGTATTATCATAAATTATGTGTAAAAATGCAAACATTTTAATGTTGACAGAAGTTGGAAGTAAGAAGTTGAAAAGCACCATCCAGAGAAGTACTGAAACCGGCCTTGCGGTGGAGATGAGAAACTGGATGACCCGCCAGGCAAGCCGAGAATCTACAGATGGAAGCATGAACAGCTACAGCTCGGAGGGAAAGTACGTCCGCGCGTCCTGCTGCCCCCTGTACCCGGGGGGGGGCTTGGTGGGAGTTTCAGAGGGGTTTTAGGAAGAATCCTGGCAGACGCTGGATATTTTTATACTGGATTTTTAAGATGAGAGTCAGGGTAATAAGTAATCCGAAACAACGGACTCATAGGAGATATTTATCACTTGAAGTAGAGGCTTTGCTCAGTCGGCCCCTAGTGTGGTTTTCTGCTATAAAGTCCATGGGGTTCCTGCGTTTTGCCAGCCCCATTCACAGAAGTGTGTCCCTCACACTTTCACGTAACATGACCATTCAGCCTCTTTATTTATTCCGTCTCCTATGTCTTTTCTCCTATATCATTCTTCTCTGCCCTCAGGGTGCTTCTCCTCATCTCTCCCCTTTTCTCTTTTCCTCTCCATCTCTGTCTCCTCTCTGTATTTACCAAATCCTCTGCTTCTTTTACCGCTGTCTGTCCACAATCCCTTTTGCCCTAAAAATCATTTTGAACCACCCTGTCTCCTATTAATATCAACGGGAGTTGCAAGTTGAGTTTCTAATGGCATCATGAAGTTTACAGTTTGCGACTGAGTTAGGAGTTTTTGGTCGCTTCCTGGGTTCTAGGTTATTGAAGATAACTATCTACAAATATTTTTACATTTTGTCAGAACAGACATTTAGGTAAAAGTCTTGTGATGGGGATGATTTTCCACCAGTACATGTGACAATAATAATAATAATAACTATGAATTAATATATTGATTTCTTCTCATTTTTCCTTAGCCTGATATTTCCTGGTGTGCGGCTGGGATCTGATAGCCAGTTCAGCGACTTTTTGGATGGTCTTGGTCCTGCACAGTTAGTGGGTCGTCAGACCTTAGCTACTCCTTCAATGGGTAAGCAATTTGTTACATTGCTTGCAGAACAAGAAAAAAAAGGAGAGATATCTTCCAAAGTTCTGACGTTTATTTCCAGCGACTATAAAGTATTCTGAACAGACAAAAGTTTTGTAAAGTTCAAGACAAAAGCCTTGCTTGTTTAATATTAAGTTGATTTTTGGAGCTTTTTAAGCCCTTTGTTCCTGTCTGGAACTAAGAGTTACAAAAATCTGACAATTGATGTCTGCATCTTATTCTATTAGTTAGTATGAATAAAATAGTAGATATGGGCTGTGGGAAAAAAGAGACACAGATAATCTTATGGCTCAGTTGTGGTTAGTTGGTCACCTACTGACACCGTGGCAGATCAGACCGAGCCGGACCGGACCGAGCTGAGCACAGTGACGCCGGCTCGGCTGGTTATGCATTATTCATTATTATGTCAGATACTGATATTGTGTGTATAAAATGTTTCCGTTGCTATTCCCGGAATCACTCTACTTGTGACTATTTGTTACACTATGCGTACAAGACCACCATGTTCAGTTGAAGTTCAATTGACTTTCTTTTGATGTATTCTTTTTTATTCTGAATTACTCACACGTAACTGTAACACAACCCATAATCGTGACACTTTATATCCATGACAATGCATTTCTTGAATCAACTTAACTTCAATAAGAAAGGAACTGGGGTTGACGTAGGTTCTTATTTATCAGCATTACAGTAAAAGCAGAAGCCTGTGTTTCTTAATCTGCTTTAGAGAAATGTAGCCCCCTATCAGTGTGAAATATAAAATATATAAAATAGAACATTGGTACATCCTGATTGTAAACCCCAAACTACAAATATTTTTCTTAACCCCTTAATGACAAAGCCCGAACATGTACTGGCTCAAAATGCATTATTTTCAATGGGTTTAGGGACCACCCATTGTCCTAAAGGGGTTAAGAAAACATAGACACGTTGGAGAAGCACAACAAACACACGTAAGAAGTCCCCTTATTAGTTTTACGAGACATATTTTTGTTTTGCAGGAGATATTCAGGTTGGAATGGTGGATAAGAAAGGACAGTTGGAGGTTGAAGTGATCAGAGCGCGGGGTCTTGTTGTAAAACCAGGGTCAAAGACACTGCCAGGTGAGTCTGCAGCCATTACACGTGATTGTACCTTTTAGCTTCGGGCTTTAAAGAAGGCCGCTTAATGCTTCTTCAGTAAAAAACATTTTGTAAGTGATCAACCGCTCCTCTACGTCATCCAGAAAGCTTCGATATCTCATAGGATCCATTAAAAATAACTAAAAAGGTTTTTCCTAAAAAAAAAAAAATGTAAATTAATCAGCAGATATCCTTTAACTACTCAGTACTCTCAGAGCCACCAAGCACAATGATATCACAAAAACGTAATATTGAGATAACATTTTGATATTTTTTCTAGTAACTATCAACCCCATAGTAGTGGACATTATTATTTTGGCAAGAACTTTCCTGAGGTTCTCTCCTGATCCTATAATCTGAGTTTTTTTGCTGGGGGGTGTGGCCTTGTTTTGAAGGCTTCATATGAATTGCAAATTTACAGAATTTTGGTAAATTCAGTGATTCTTACGAAGCCTTGAAAACCAGGCCAGACACCCCCCCCCCCAGAAAAAACCTCAGATTATAGGATCAGGAGAGAACGCCACCACAGTGATTGAAGATGAAACAGAGAAGGGAGAAGATAGAAGAATGGGAACGTAATTGCCTGAAAATGAATGAGCCAAAAATCTACTGAAAAATTCATCCAAATCGTTTTTTTGCCCATTTGCTGATGTCTATTAGCAACCACTCAAGACAAAGGCAACTTTCTAAACGTACCATAAAAAAAAGTGCTGTCCTTTTTTTTTTAAATTTATTGTTAATTTTTCAGGCTGTAGCGCTAATGTTTATGAGGTGTTATTGTTCCTCTTACAGCACCCTATGTCAAGGTGTATCTTTTGGAGAATGGAGTCTGCATAGCCAAAAAGAAGACAAAAGTAGCAAGAAAAACGCTGGAGCCTTTATATCAGCAACTGTTATCTTTTGAAGATTCACCTCAAGGAAAAGTCCTGCAGGTAAAGTGCTTTTAGGTGCATTTTCTATTAGGAAAAGGTTAGGTCTGTATTTCTTATTACTTTTTTCAATTTGGAAGAATGCATATTTAAGAAGAAGTACTCACAGAGTGCTGTAATATACATTCTTCTTTACTGGGGGTGTCAGGGGCATTAGACTGTGAATAATTGTTGCGGGATTGTGTAGCATTGGCATTGTATTTGCTGTTTTGTAATAGTTTGGGTCCAGAGCCGGCCTTAGGTGTTCAGGTGCCCTGTGCGGACTACTTCTCTGGCACCTCCCCCCCTCGAGAAAAAAGAAAGGGAAAAAAACTTGTAACAAACAACTAGTTTTAATGTAACAAAAACTATTTTCCTTTAAAATATTTTAAAAAATTGGACCCTAGGCAATTATTTCCTTTACACCCCCTCCACGCTCCCTTGCAAGCAATCACTCCCTCCGCTCCTACACCCAAAAAAAATATTTGCCACACTGACTGCAGGTTGGGGGAAGACTGTGAGAGTCAGTGCAGTCTTCCCTCCTTCTGACTGCACCGTGACATTGTGTAGGAATATGACGTCATATTCCGGCGCTCATCATGAAGTACCGCACTGTGACCAAGGTCTCGAGCTCCCACCACCGCAGTCAGGGCAGCGGTAGGGAGCAGAGGAGACAAAGGCGGCCTAGCATTTGCTGAAACCTTTTTCTTGTGCGACCACTCGGCGCCCCTTTCTCTCCTCCTCTCCCTGCCGCCTTGGCGCAGCCCTGGCCTTGGTGATGGGACAGCTGCATGGCGCCCCTGCTGCCATGACGCCCTGTGCGGCCGCACAGCTCGCACTCCCCTAAGGCCGGCCCTGGTTGGGCGTACCTACCATATTTATATTATAATTGTCATTGTAGCCTCTGACTGAAGTGCCAAATTCAGGGGATCAGTACAGGTTTCGCTGAAATTACACGCTGTATTTTCACTCTTACGTTTTGGTTTTGTCCACATTGTTGTTATTAGATTTCACTCATGCCTGAATTGTAATTTGTTCTCCTTTTCTTTCGTTTGAACAGATAATCGTTTGGGGTGATTATGGACGCATGGATCACAAGTCCTTCATGGGTGTTGCCCAAATCCTTTTAGATGAACTGGAACTGTCCAACATGGTGATTGGGTGGTTTAAACTCTTTCCTCCCTCCTCTCTGGTAGACCCCACATTGGCTCCTCTCACTCGAAGAGCCTCTCAATCCTCTCTTGAAAGTTCCACAGGACCTTATGCTCGTTCATAGCATCTGTGAAAAACTGTTGTCTCTGCAACCAGCGTTACAAAAAAAAATCAAACATGGAAACACAAGAAAACTAAATATGACAGGTCGCAAACCCTGGTAAACACTGCATGCTTAATGTTGTGTCTTCTGAGCCCGTTTCTAGGGATACCAAGCGATCCTGTGTTCTCAGAGGAAGTTGCACACATTGTGCTCTAAAGAAGGTCCTCAGGTGAAGATCGAGTGGAGTTAAATAATACCAATGTGTTTGGAGACAAGTGAAGCTCAGTTCAAGTTGAATCTGAAGCCATGGACTACTGACGCTAAAAAAAAAAAATAAACACAAAATTATTTCACGCAACAGAAGTCATCTCCAGTGACATATCATGTTGTTGCTAGTTTTTCTTTTTTATATATATATCAATCCCCAAAGTGTGGGTTCCACCTAAGGAGGAGATCTAAATGAGCAAACCAGAAAATCGCAAGACGTCCGAAGAAAGCAAAATGAAGTGGACAGAACTCCACGAGACCAGTGTTATAAAGGACGGTTACTAAGGGATAAAACACAGTCCACTGCTCTGGAACAGCATACATACAAAAAAAGAACCCATTATTTAATGATCTCTCATGGGGAGAATTTTCTGTACTGTAAGAAATCAAAAGAAACATTATTTTTAATTTAATTTTACTTTATTTTTTTATTTTTTTTTGTGCATGGACATAAATCTAAGCGAACACTACAATTATTTTCTTTGGGCTGCAAAAAAAAAAGAAAGAAAGAAAGAAGGAAACAGCCATTTCCAACAATTTATATTATTTTTAAAGAAAAAAAAAAGAAAATTCACTAGTGCATGGTTTTAAATGGGAGAGAATGCAACAGCGTGATACGAAGACAAAAACACGTTTCTCATTCTTAAAAACAAATCATGATCTGTGTTTTTGCAGACGTATGTAATAAAAAAAAAGATTAACAAAAAAAATAAGGAAAAAGAAATAAAAAATACTTTCTAGCAAAATATTTAAAATCCTGTTTATGTGACAAGAAATAAATGTAACATATACAATTTATTTAAATGTAAAAGTTACAAGCCTTGTAAAGTTTAACATTATGTGCAAATTGTACATGTCTCTTTCTCTCTTCGTTGACCTTACATGACCCTATTTTCGCATTGTGTCTGTCCCATGCCAGTCCTTTTTTTGGAGCCCATTCCTGCCTTTTCGTTGACCAGTTCAAAGAAATGACAACGTTGTCCGTCAGCTGCTGTTTCCCCCGACGTTCCAACAAATATTGCATTTTTTTTTTTTTCTACAGCAGACAAAATCTATATTTTTTTGTCTAGAAGTTGGTGCAAATAGGTGTGACGTCTGTCCCTCCTGCGCTCAAAAAGATAAACCTTGTGAGTGTTGAAGGCGCTTGTAAAACGTTTCGGTTTTCATTATTTTATGGGTTTTTGCCGGCAATTTTGACGCTCTCGGGATAGCAACCATTTTTTATGTCAGGCATGTTCAAATACTTTTGCAACATGGCTTGAGAATACCTAAGATAATTCCGCATGTATTTGATATAGAAGATATTTTAACTTTTTGTTCTTGTACAGTGCATGGGAAATATTTTTTTTTTCACCATCAAATTGAGTCTTAACAGCAAAAATACTGGAATTACGTGGCCATTGTAAAATGTCTGAAATTATTTTTTTTCACCACCCTACACTAGCATATTTAAGGGTGAAACTGAAACTGCTATGATAAAAAAAAAGAAAAATTAGAATGTTAACTATTTTTAAAGACGGAAGTCATTTTTTTGCACTTTTTTTCAGGGGTTTATGTCATACCAGGTAAAAGTTCTGATTTATAATCTCAGTGCTTTGAAATTTAGAATGAGCAGTTACTTGGTGTATTGTTATAGAACCCATGTGCTAAGTGTGTGACCAAATGAATACTTTTCCAATTTTTTTTTTGGTTTTTTAATGAGGATTTATCATCAAATTGTAAAATGCTTTGAGCACCAGGCTGCAGAACTCGATGACCTCATAACATTTAAAAAGAATGAGGTTCCTGGAATACATCACTTTACACCCCATCCTACTTTCTTGCTTGTTAATAATAATTTTCTTTTTCATAAAATGGCATTGAATTTTTAATATTAAAAATATAAATTAGGTGACTGTAAGCGTACATAATGTAAACGTTTCATAAATATTCTGGGTGCGTATACATTACTTTTATTTCTATGCAGACCGTTACTCACATGTAAGTTTGCGTTTTATATGTGAATAGACATGTTTATGTGTGTATACATATCCATGGCTACATGGAATAATCGGCAACACAGACAGTTTTATTTCAAAATTCCTGTGTTATACAAAAAAAAATGATAACGAAAAAAAAAATCAGATTATGGCGTGAATACTTGATTCTCCCCCAAAGACCGATAGTAGCCTCAGAAAAAATAATGAATGCCTTTTTTTAAAATTTACATAGGAAAAAGAAAACGACTGTTTCCATGCAGTAGTTAGATTACCAAATATTATGTTATTATAATATAAACTAAATATGTTTATCAAAAAAGAAAATCCTAGATGGTTGTGAACCAGCAAGTTACAAAACCAGAATTTACCATCTACAGTATCATCATGCCACATCTAAAAAAATAAAAACCCTTTCTGGTATTGAAAATGCAGTGTAATATGTTATTTTCTGGAAATCCCAAAATGCATTTTTCTTTCTAATTTTTATAGGGAGAACAAGACCGTATATAAGATTTGTACATACATATCATTATGCAGTATTTATTTTGGAAAAAAAAAGGGTTGATGTATTTTTTTTTATTATTATTATTATTATTTTCACATAATGTCTGCAGTTTTGTATATGGTCCAGGCCATATCAAGCGCACTATTCCAGTGAATACTGCAGCTTTGTAAATAGGATGTTTTCAAAGCAAAAAAAGGAAACCGCAGTTGGATGAAGTGGCAGATTACTCCTGCAAAGAGCACCAACTAATGTAAAGCATATAAATTACGGTGGTGGTATTTAACACTTTAAATAAAACATTTTCTTTACACGTTTGGAATATGATGTTTTATTTATATTAGTGAATATCTCTGTCTTTTGGCAAAAACAAATCTGCTATGTACATATGTTATAGCCATGAAGAAATTTCACATACAAATTATCACAAAAGTTGACGGGATTGGGAAATACCTTTTTTTTCTTACACATCATCCTATGAAAACATACTAAGCTGTCCAACGAGAACCACTTTGTCAGAGGGATTTATTCACTAATGCAAGAGTTTGCATGAGAGTTTTTCACCGAAAATCTCTCTATAATTCCATCATACATTCAGTATCATGCGTTATGAATCCATCGCTTGTGTTTCTCTCCTGCAACAAGTGTTGAACCGGCCCTGCATAATGTATAGTGCAGCTGGTTAGGTACCTATATTTTATGCCATATGCTGGGCCAGCCAGGCTGTTCTTGTACGAGAAACTGGAGGTTATTGTTGGATTACTTAGGACAGATGTTTCTTCTGTTCTTATCTTCTTCCAGAGGTTAGAACTTTATAATGTCTAGCCAAGTAAGGAGCTGAAACCAAGTTCTTCTGCAAACACTCCTGCTAACGCCTGCCTTAAGAGAAGAAACCCCTCAGAATCTTAGCCATGTCTTGTAATGGAGACCTACAGTATATTATAATGACCGAGTAAGCACGTGATTGATTACAGAATAGATACTTAACATTGTGGATTATACCAACTCAGAAATGTCATACTACACATACTTAACACATACTTAACACTCTTAGTATTTAGTTTAATATTAGAAGAGACATTTCTCTTTGCGAGGTACCCTCTATTTTTTATTCACCTTGGGCATCTGCGTCGAACCTTGGACATAGAGAGCTCAAAACAGGCCATGAATGCTGCGTATTGTTATGAAAGAATATTATAACAATTATCTGTGCTCACGCTGGGACCTCCAAAGGTTCTTGCCTGTTTGTGGACATTGATACCTCAGGTCTATGATATAAAATGCAATCGCATGGCAAATGTGAGGTGTGGCTAATGGCCTGGCCAAAGGCAGCTCTGAAAACCATCCCGAAGTCCCAACGTTAGCAGGGACTCGAAAAATGATCCTCTGTTCTCAGTAATTGTATATGGCGTTATGTACCGGCACTATGGAGACTTTCCTGGCGTTATGTACCGGCGCTATGGAGGCTTTGCTGGTTAGACACAGACGTCTAGGCCTGTTGCAAGATCTGCCCAACCGGCTCATTTAATAACCAATGCACCAGGGAGCCAATCTGCCCAAATAATGCAGTATAGGGACCTCGAGAATTGATGCAATAACTAAAAATCTATCCAGAGATTTCTATATTAGATCTTCATTTATGACGCATTGCAAAGTCAAGCTGTTGGAAAGTTTAACACACAGTTTAGTGAATACACGTTGTGTATTTGTGTTAACAAATGTTCCAGGGCCGGCCGAAGACTTAACGCCGCCTGGGGCAAAGTTTAAAATGCCGCCCCCCGCTGGCGTTGACGGGGGCGGCATTTTAAACTTGGCCGACGCCCCCCCGGTACTTACCTTTAAAGAGTCCTGCAGCGAGTCTCCCTGCTCTGCCACGGTGCCGGCTTGTAATGCTGAGCACCGGAAATTGACGCCACTTCCGGCGCTCAGCATTACAAGCCGGCACCGAGACCTAACAGGGAGACTCACCGCAGAGAGAGAGAGAGGGGCGCCGAGCGGGTAAGCGAAAACCACTAGGCGCCCCTCTCTCTCTCTTCCCCTCCAAAAAAAACACTTGGGGCGGCAAAGTGCCGCCCCTTCTAAAGTGCCGCCTGGGGCAATTGCCCCAGTCGGCCCCATTGTAGGGCCGGCCCTGAAATGTTCCATTGTTTTGCCCTTGAACTCTAACTCTAGAACATGATCTATTATGCTGTATGCATTCTGTGTAAAATGCCTAAGCTGTTGCTGGTAATAATTATTAGTATTTTGGATCTCTTGCCATATTTATTACTTTTAACCTTTTTTGGATTATGCCCTCCTGGTTGCCTGATCTGGAAAAGTAGACACAACTTGCCAAGTAAAGCGCCTCTGTCCATTAAACATACAATGGCACATCTCTCCAGGCGTGTAGTGTCACTTTCTATTCAACTAACATCAAGATTTAAATAAGCGCCGCTCTAAATTACACCACAACAGTGATTTGTGATGCAAATATCATTGCAACGCGCTTCCTTTCAGTATTTCTTATTTTGTGGTTTCTGCATGTGGTTTGATGCAGCATTTATAACACATTTATTAAACCCAAAGATTTACTCACATGTTCTAACTGCTGAGAGATTACCCAAGGAGTAAATAAAACAAAAGTCACAAAACGCATACAAAAGTATAACATGCCGCAGTGTTACTAATTTTTGTGAAGAAAAGACTTAAGTGGCCTTTAAAATCTTATAAATTATTTATAATCCAATGCATTTAAGTTAGCCAGCTATTCAGCTATCAAAGTTCTACTCACCCCCCCCATGGCTAACATGGTAACATTCTATACGTCTGTGTGTAAAATCTTTGCGTACAGACCACTTTGATTCCACGTAATGGGTATGCGTTCATTTTGTTAGTATGTAACTATAAAAGCACAACTGCTCCTTTAAAACTGAAGAAAGTGGGTTCTTTTCATTGTTTTTACTATTTTTTGCATCTACAAACAGAAATAGTAATATAGTCAAAGACATGAAGCGGTTTTATGCAAACAAGGACGGAAAAGAGCTCTAATGGCAAAGAAATGATGTGCAATTGAACGGGGGGGGGACAATTTCATGAAATTCAGTTGGGATAAAAGCATGTTTTATGTTCTACTGACAAAGTAACGAATTAAAATAGGAATTCCATCTGACATTCTGGAGAAAAAAAGGTTTTTATTTTTAATGTTTTTCCCCCTTAAGTGTGAAGTTAAAGAACAACTTGTTGTTTTTCCCAAATCCTATAATTTTACAGTTCTGATTAGATACACAGATTGGAGATTCCCTGAGGTCGAATATTTCCTTATTTTCAAACTATATCAATACCAAAATCGGAGGACTCAGCAATGTCGCAATTCTATCTTGGTATGCTGCAATAATGAAGCATGGTGGATAGACACAAACATGTACAGAGCGTGTTACGATTTTCTTCTGTATATGCCAGCTACACTGATTGACAAAGAAAATAGTTGTGGTAAAAGCTATGACATTGTCCTCTGCCTGTCCGACTGCAGCCCCTCCAGGATATTCCTGCACTCCATCTATGAAAGCAACAGAGATGTGGCTTAAAAAGTATTTGTCCCTTCCTGAGTTCTTCTATTTTTGCCTATTTGTCTCATTTAAATGTTACAGATCATCAAACTAATTTTAATATAGGACAAGTCAACGTGAATAAACACAAAATGCAGATTTTACCGCTTTATTCATTGAAGGTAAAGAGTTGATAAAAACTTATTTCACCGTCGAGAAAAGATAATTTCCTCTAAACCTAATAACCCTTGGAGGAAACAACTGCAACCAAACATTTGCCATAACTGGTAATTAGACTCTCACATCGCCCCGGAGGCTTGCAGTTTTTACACGTTGGTCTGCACTCTTTTGTGACCTCCTGGATGAGTTCTTGGAGGAATTTTGGTAGGCCAGCCACTCCTTGGAAGGTTCCCTGCTGTTCCAAGTTTTCTCCATTTGTAGATAATGGGTCCCACAGCCTTAGAAATGGCTTTGTAACACTTTCTAGACTGAAAGAGGTCAACGACTTTGTTCCTCACCCGTGTCAGGCCCACAGGAGGATTGCCCACAGGTGGAATTCAGGTGCAGACTTGGAAATTTGTGAAGGTTTCTGTGCAGGGTTGAGCCCCTGGATTTGAACGGCCATGTGTACGATGTGTAAGCCAAAAAACCCTTCCCAGTTTTGGAAGGTGACATGTGTTATTATACGCTGCACACAGAAATGCGTAATCCAAGCGGCAGAACACGGAGCAAGCCGAGGTCAGGGTGACACAGCAGCAAAACGAGTAACAAGCCGAGGTCAGGGTGACGGGCATAGCATAAAAACGAGTAACAAGCGCAGTTCAGTGTGACACATGTCAGCAAAAACGCAGTAACAAGCGAGTTCAGCGTGACGGGCATAGCATAAAAACGAGTAAAAGCCGAGGTCAGCGTGAGGGGCAAGCATAAAAAAAACAGTACAAATCAACGGTCAGGGACGCGGCTCGCAGCAGCAAAACGATAATCAAGCGAGAGTCAGAGTGTGACGGGCGCAAGCGCACAAACGAACATAACAAGCGCAGCTCAGTGGTGACGGGCGCAAGCAGTCAAAACGAGTAAAAAAGCAAGGGTCAGGGTGACGGGCGCAGCAGCAAAACGAGTAACAAGTCAAGGTCAGGGGTCAAGGGTACTGCAGCAAAATGAGTAACAAGCCGAGGTCAGGGTCACAGGCACATTGGGCAGCAGTACACTGCCGCCATGCTGTAATCTGCCTTGTCTGTAAATACTATTAAATGAAATGCCTTGAGCAGGCTGTATGAAATGTTACAGTAAGTCATAGTCAGCATGATGTTTGTTCTATTTATGTGCTTCGGATCATTGTCCTGCTGCATAACCCAACAGCGCTTGAGCTTTTGGTCACAAGCTAATGGCCAGATATACTCCTCCAGGGTTTTCTGGCAGAATTCATGGTTCTATCAATTAAGGCTGCTCGCCCAGGTCCCGAAGCAGCAAAGCAACCCCAGACCATCACACTATCACCACCAAGTCTCACTGTGGGTATGACATTCTTATTGTGGAATGCTGTGTTAGTTTTACGCAAGATGTAAATGTTACAATAAGTCATAGTAAGCATGGTTTTGGTTCTAGTTATATTTAAAGCAGTTCCTTAAATACATGTTCATTGGGGCTGGGAATTTTGCAGTGACACATCATTAACACTGCCCTTAATAGCCATTTTTAAAGCCACCTCCAGAATTGGTAGTGATGATAACATTTTCAGGTTATTACTCACTGTTGAGATTTTCTCTGTCAACACAACACCCAGCGAAAAGCATCTCCATTCTGACAAATGCAATCTCATTATGAAAAAAAGGGGAGAAGAAGCCTACCCTAGATTGGATAATAGTTTTGGTGAAGCCACATCAAAGAAAACATCTTCAGACATCATTCAAATAGTGCCCTTGGTTTTCAAGATATTACTTTAGATGCTGAAATTCTCCAAAATATGATGGATATTTCTTGCTTTATGGGCATTTTTGTGTTAGGAAGAAAACAAAGACAAAGTCCGGATTTTTTGTACTTTGTTTTTCTTTGTTTGCTCCTTGGATTAACGATAGGTATCATTTTTTTTCTTGTTTTGCATCTATCTCCAATATGTAGCCAACAGGTCACCCTGGCTGCTTCTTGTTGTCTTGGAATCATCACATCGGTTCTCGCCTACTGCTCTAGGTCAGCGAGATGTCTTAGTCTGTTGTTCCTTCTCTCGTGTGTAATGAAGGAAGGTAGAAATGCTCTCATTGCCTCTGGAACAGGAATAATTGTGTTTTACAATGTCACAAATATTTTTCAAAATCTAAAAAACCTTGCCGGCAGCATTACGTGCAATTTGGAGGCAAAACGTCTCTCCCTGAGGATATTCCCTATAGATGTTTATTTGGAAGTCATACATTTCATTCGTCATCAGTGCAAACAATTCTTCACTCCTCTTGACAACATCGTTACATTCTTTAACACGTTCCAGTGCCATGCATTCATTTCCGAGAAAGACTTTAAAGCCGTTCTAAATCAAACCAAGGAAGACATTGTAAACGTATCGGAGTACGTATCATCATGGTTGGATATGGCTTCCTACGCTGGCCATATAATTCTTCTCGTACTTGGAATTTCGTTTGTGTTGCTTGGGTCTGGACTCTTCCTGAGAAAATTTCTGGCTGCTGATAGCAAGAGGTTTGATAATGTGTATATAACTAAGAGATTCATACATTATGATAACTATAAAAGGCAGCAAAACATGCTTTGTGTCTTACCACTCAATAAAAAGGAAAAGAAGGATTGTGTCCAAATACCAAGCTTGAAGATTTCAAAGAACCAGATGAAAAAAGCATCATTCTTTTTTTTCCCTGTCTTCACAAATATTATTATTTGGAGTTTGCTGACTTTTCTTGACCTTGTTATTTATTGGATCATCTTTACAGTTAGCAAACATTTACAAGAGATACCTCCCTTTGTTGTCCCTGTGAAAGCCTCTTTTTTGGTAAGTCAAATATATACACTTGTACCTTTAACTTAACGCTTGCCGTACAGTTATTATTTAATAGGGTTAATAGGTATAAACATTTGCCAACAGTCCCCAAAATGAAGTCACCGCATTCAGATGGTCTTCACGGTGGCAGATAGGGGATTAAAATTGTCACCAGTACATTAAGAGCAGCAGCCGATAAATCATGTATGTACAGCCGTGTGCATTCAGCAAAAGCTGAGCTTCTCCTGCAAGAAAGGGAAGTTGGTCCAGAATAATACATATTTAATGAAGTGAGGTTCCTTGAAACACACCTCGTCAAATAAAGTATGCATTCTGCAAAAGGGCCTGCCAGGTATAGTTAATAAGTAAAATCAACCAAAATCCTCCTACAAACTTTACAAACTTCTTAAATGCCCTAGGAATCCCTTATCAATATCAGCCCTTTGTGAACAATTATGGACTGCCCCAGGGAGGCAGGAACAGAGCGAACGGGAGAGAAAATTAGAAGGAGCGATAAAGAGGGGAAATATACAGAAAAGGGAGAGATGGAGGAAAAATTAGGTAAAGAGGAGGAACAATAAAGAGAAAGAAAGGAAAGAAAAAATTATAGGGGAGTAAAAGGGTATATTAAAGATACAGAGAATAAAGATATATAAAAAAGAAAGGGAAGATATAAACAAAAAGGGAACGATAGAAAGGGAGAGATATAGAGAAAGAGGAGGAGAGACAATCAAAAGGGGGATCACTGAGAATGGGATAAGCAAATGAGATAAAAATAAAGAAGAGATGTTGTGTAAAGTAAAACGGGAGAGGTAAAAAGAAATGGGAGAGATAGAGAGAAAATTTTGAGATAAAGAGGAGGAGAGATGACGAGCAAAGAGAGAGCTGAGATAAAGAGAAATACAAGAGATAATGAGAAAGTGGGGATCAAAAAGAAGGGGATGGAAATACAGAACGGGAAAGATAGAGGGGAGAAATTCTGAGAAAAAGGAGACAAATATTGTTAATTTATAAATGGTTTGCCAATATTTGTGTGTGTGTGTGTATATTCCGTGTACTCAGCGACCAGTCCCAAATCTTCTATGAACTCTAGCCCTGGATCTTTTTGAGGCCTAGAAAACCTCCTGGGCCATAGTTCATCCATACAACTTTAAATTGTAAGACATTATTATGTTAATAGGCAAAAGATACATTTTAGCGTTGGTTTTACAGAATGATTGTCTGTCTACTCCTCTCCCTACTGTCTCTGATGTTATATGACGTTATATGTAGGCACCAAGAATGTTGGCTGCTATGGTCTTAAGTTGGTAAGAGAATTAAAAAAGTGTATTACCGTGCCTATCCAATGATCCACCCCACATCTGCGTGGAACCCCAGGGTGACGCTTTAAGATGATCATATTGCTATTTCTTGCTGTTCTGTAAGTATGCAATCTGTGAGCGTTGATGATTTTGCTGACCGTGTACCCAGCACAAGAAGAAAATACATTTGTGTATTTCATGTTACCGGCACAAATTGCATCAAATGGACCCCCGAATACGATCAGACAAAAGAGTTTTGATATAATAAATTAACACGGAAAAGTAATTTACCATCATACGTATTAACTTAAAAGCTGAACTAGAACAAGTGATAATGAATCTCCGCCTGTTTGGGTACATGCCATCTAAATATTCCAAAGATTTCACCTTATTGGTCTCTCATGTTTTCAAACTTTTATAAATTTAAAGGTAATTTCATTAAATGGGTACAATTCATCATTACATCATTTAATGTATGTCAGTGTAGGAGGAGATGGGTGAGGTTAATAATCACACTCATCCACTGTATCTTTTATATGAGTCTCAGTCCAATCGTATGGTTGGAAAAATAAATACAATTCCTTAAATGTAGCCTTTATGAAGAAAAAGAAAAAAAAAAAGCGTTTTAGAAATGCAGCTGTGCCATTTAAATCGCCTTGAAATATAAAAATAATAATCACTTTTCTGACCAGATGGGGTAAATCTTGTGTAGTTACGCTTATTCTTATTTTCAGGGGCAGCAAACAATTCAAGGTTATGACTACGAAAGACCAGTGAGTGGCAAGTATAACAAATCCATCCAGATATATCTTTTTGAACCAATGTGTACGCCAACACCGGCAATGTCCCTCTCAGACTCATGGATCCCCCTCAGTATAATAATATTACTTTTGCTTATACTTGGGAGCCTATCCGGTGTTCTGATACAAATAAAAATGCTGGTGGTGGCATCATTCTATCCGGACAAGGACTTAGAACGTATCCATTACCTCCATAACAACATGCTGAAGAAAAGGTCCCAGATGCAAGCTTATGGCGGAAGGCAAACATTCAGCACTATGGTGTCCCAGGTAAGACATGACGAGTCAAAGTGTATTTCACCTTAGCTGGGAAATAGGGGAGTCACTAAATTATGTATTTTCGAGTTGAAAAATGAGTAATTTTAGACAAATGTGCGCTTTCTTTAGCTTCACAGATGTTTGTTGCAGGATTATATGTTCTCATGAAAGTGTAACGCTTAGAGTCCTTGAAAATATTGATACATAACGGTGGGCTTACCTGTTGCCTCTGCGACTGAGATTATTTCAGGACCATTATCTCAGTCTCTCTTGAAGAGCGTTGTTACTTAATAATGTGTAGTGTAATCCATGAAAACCCACAAAAAATTGCAACTTTTATCCCACCAGTGTTATAAGCTTCTCTTCACTTTCTCTCTGAACTATCCTCGTTATTTTTTTAATTTTTGTTTAGCTTTGTACAGAAAAATATATTTTAAAGTCAATTATGGCTACATTGGGTTTTATTTATAAAGAATAGTTTTGGTGCAAAGTAGTCTTATCACCATATGGCAAATCATGAGCCATTACCAATCTACTATTCCTTTGGTTGCTATTTTCCAAGCCTTGCACCAGAATCAATCTTTACAAATAATCCCCGTTGTTTATAACATTCATATAAAGATATTGTGTTATGCCTTGAATCTGATCAATGTGATAAGAAATAGTAACATTTTGGAGGCCATCGCAAGACATCTTCAATAATCTCAATCATTACGTTTTTATTTGCAGGCTAGCTTTTGGTTCCCGATCCTTAAAATGAAGTATTCAGCTTTAAGTAATAAAGAGGACCTGGCAAATGAGACCTAAAAATACCATTTAGATCATTTGGGATGTATTACGTTCCCTTGTTTCAATGCCTTCACATTTATAAAATAAAAAATCAACACAATACAGATAATTGGAAGACAGATTGAAACTTTTCTTGTATTAATATTATTTTATTAGCCAGTTGGATACACGTTGTAACTTTAGGCAATTTTAAGCTATGAAGTTGTTCGTTGTACTTCCCTACTTGGGCACAAATGAATGATGTTAATGCTTTCCCCTAATTAAGTGAGACTGGGTACCTTTCCTACATTGTGAATTTCACCAGAGCTTCGAAGAACTGTCTTTTGTGGTTACCTTTTCATATGACACTTGGAATAAGAACATGATGGTGGCCCAAATATCCCTTAATTTAATGGAGAATGTTTTTACCTTACAGAGCTAAATTCAAGACAGATGGGTTATTTTATAGTTAAATAAATATACTTAATTGGCTGATTGGGTGATAGAGCATGTGGCCAGTGTCATCAAGCGGCCACGACCTTAAAAAGCCAGGGCTGCCTGGCCATTGTCAGTCCATCCCTGGCAGGACTGCTGGACCAGTGAATGGCATTACATATGAGCATGCAGTCATGTGAAAGCTGAAATGCCTGGTCCAATGTTAGATAATAGGGGGCAAACTGGATTTTAGTCCAAGTCTTTTCTTGTTTTCCAGAATAAAGGGGATGTATACAGCTGATATATTGTGTATAAACTTCTCCTAAAAAGATGGCCAATCAAAAAAAATTGAACGTTCGAAACTATCTTTCTGCCAGAGAACCTTCAGAATAACCACAGTTGAGATTTGGACCTAAAAGACCCAAATACTTGACCAGGGAATTCCAAATTTTCTCCAAAAACCATACAATTGTTAAAAATGATTATTACGTTTGTCTAATCAGCCATCTAGTTACTCTAAATTATTGATGCGTGTTAGAACAGCTGATTTATCAGTAACTATTTGTAGCTACGTGATGGAATACTCAGCTTATATAGCTGAAGAAGTATTCGCTCGAAACGCGTCCTGCGGCACCAGCTTGGCCAGGCACAAATACTTTTTGTGGATATTGTACTTTATTTATTGGGATTTCTTAATAGTGATATTTATAGAGATTTTAATACCTACCCTCCATTGCAGAGTTTTTCTTGATCTATTTAATTGTCATTCTTATATATTTTGCCTTATATGTGGATTTATATATTTGTTTATTATTAAATATCTATATATATATATTTATATTAAAGCGCCGTTTGAGTCATTTATTAACATTTACACACAGATAAATGTGAATTTTTCTATTCTCTAATGAGAATAAATGTTCCGTTTCTATTGCTGGAAGTTCCTAACCACGCAAACAGCCCTGGCACATTCTGACATATCCTACCACTACCTCTTCCTATTCTATTTTTAAAAAAAGGAACACTGAGTAACACCACAGAATGACAGAAGTAGGCTTTAAAAATAGTTAGCGCTCCATTCAATGGAACAAAGTTTTGGTGAAACACATGTCATGATGCAAGGTAAATAACTGGGGTAAAGAACGGACAAAATGTATGGACAGGATTCTGATGGATCCCTCTCTTTGGATGCACGAGAAAGGTATAAGAACACGATGCTGTGCTTAGCGATTATGACTCCATGACTATTATGTGTATATCACATCCCAACAGACTGGTTTCATAAAGGGGTGGGGCTAATGCCAAACAATTTTTACTGGGGGGGAGTGGGCGTGGCCAACCAGCCCTCCGCTGCGCATAAAGGGAGCAGCTCACCTGGAGACTCCGGGGAAGCAGAGCTTCACCTGGAGATTCTGGGTCAAACCCAAAGAGTCCCCAGGGATGTTTATTTTTCTTGCCTTGGATGAATAGCAACTTATAAAAATATATAATGACCACATAGACACTGATAAAAACTGTTACGATTAAACACCTTTTGTAACTATACATTTGCTAGCAAATTGTCAAGCACTCTATAGGTGAACCTCCACAAATGTAGACCTTGACTTTTTTAATGACAGATTCACTTTATTCATGCCAACTCACAGCTATTCGGTTATTGTACATTTTTAGAAGATACACATACATACACATACCAACACAAAAGCGCAGTTGTTTCTATAGAGAAGATTATTTTTTTTATTTAATATTCATTCATACATTCTGGTTATTTGAATAACAGGATATTCTTTACAGGAACCAAAAAATATAAATCAATGTTTTAAAATATATATATATTTTTGTATTACATGTTAATACAAGGTACTCAGGAGACATAGGATTATATTGTCGTAATCCGTAAGGTCTCTTGGTGAGTTTATGGTGTAATCTCCAATTATGTTTTACAGCGTTAGGCCTTACTTCCAAATCCACCCCAGAAAATAATAATAGGGATGATAGTCATATATATATATATATATAGTTATAGTTATATTGTTATGTAGATATATGTCTAGAATCGTGACCTTTCTGTTCCAGCGTCATTGCTTTCATCCACATTTCGTCCTAGGAGGAAACAAACACAGAAAATTATCAAATCTATACGCACATCAACAAAAGATAAGGCACATCTCTTCTTCAATGACATCTTCAATTATGCTATTTTTAATTTATTACTAGACTTGGGAGCTGGGCAAGTCTTTGTGTTCGTCTTTGTGAAAAAAAAAAATGTTTTTCTCTTCGTTTTCGGCCGATTTTCTAGCAGGGGTTAATATGGGGTTACCGCTGTAACAGTGCGCAGCAGCTTTGGCCCCTTCATCAAGACTTCATCAACCTCAACAGGGATACCTGTTTTTTAAATTACTGCATTTTTAATCATAATAAGAACAATGGATATGTTCATAATGGTCCAAGTGAAGATGGAGTCTTTAGTTGAAGGTGATACCTTTTATTGGGGCAACATAGAAAAAGATGTACATATAAGCTTAAAGGTCTCTGTTTCAGATGGGAGAGGAAATGTCCGGAGACAAGTAGCTTGTGTGGCTCTGCATCCTTTTCTATGTTGAAAAGTAAAATTCAATTAAAGCAGCTTCTCTGGACTGTTTAGGGATCACTGTTTGTATTATTGTTTTACTTACCCAGACACTTCTTTACTTTAACTGGATCACTTCACCTTTGTATGGTTTTCTATCCACCGGGACGGGTTGACACACCTACATAAACATGACATTATTAGTGACGTCAACATCCTTAATTGTATATGAACATATTCAAATATCATGTTTTAGATGATAAAATTAGATATATAATTCACTTGACTATTATAGCATTTGCTGATTATCTACAAGTCACTTTTTTGTTGTGTGACCACTTTGGAGGCCTCTAGGATAGGAGCTTCTGCTCTAAATCCAGAGCTTATAACTATTTTCTGGAAACCAGGGCATTTCATGCACATTTTCATTCATTTCCCACAATCCCTAGAATCCTCCTATTAGCTTAAGTGGGAAGTTGTGACTTCTGCATTGTGTATGGAGAGTATTCACCCATCTCTTATGTTAGATATTCCTTGTAACCATGTAGCCTCCTGTAAAGATATTGTCACAAATGTCTTAGGGTGAGAAAGTAGTTTTAAACGTGTGATGCTGCACGTTCAAGAGATATAGATTTTCTTACGTGAAATGGAAGATTTGTACAGGGGTGTAGGAATAAGGATTACCGATAACCTTCTGCATGGTCATGGAATGAGAGCGCCAATAGTGATGGCTACACTTTAGAACCAATAGCGCATTTAGGTTTATGACTGGGAATGAAGTGCCGTTATGTGTTCATGCTTAGGGCAGAAATACAATATGGAGATGTTTGTTGTGACCTCCATCTCTTCTTATTCACTAAGGTGCGTTTTCAGACCATACACATGATTAGGCTTGGAAGCTATACACTTTAAATAATGGTTCAACAGCAGAGAACCTAGCATCATTTCATGAAGGGTGAAGAAAGTGTGAAACGTAAACGGTCACATCAGGCCTCCGGTAGGAGAATTATGTGATATGGAGCTACACATTTCATGGCAGATTACTCTATGCTTACGTACTGCATCTCTTTGAAGAATGCGACTGTAGACATATTCAGCAAAGGGTTTCCGTGGAACATATTTCCCATGCCCTGCCACGGCGTGGAAGACTCCATCTTCATACACCACCTTTCCTCCAGAGATAGTCACCAAGGGTACTCCATGGCAAACCATCCCTTCAAAGATGTTAAAGTTTACAGCCTGATGATGGCTTTTGGCAGAAATAGTCCTATAAAACATAATATATATATATATTTTTTTTTTAAAAAAAACCTCTGTATTACTGAGTTTGTTCACATATGTTTTGGGGGCATAATTTAATGGAAAACGTGGTTGTCACAAACCAAATGCAAGTCATTTTTTTGTTTTGTGAGTGTTTTTAAAGAGCTGTAATCACTCAATTCCGTGCCATGTGTTCTCCTAAGACCCCCTTCTAAATAATATAGAATACAATATGGCTAGCTGATTATAGTAGCCCAAGTGGGGAGATGACTACTATCCCACCCCCACAAGGCTATTCACAACATGAATCCAGATGACATCATATTATTAATTTAAACGCTTTAATGAATGAGATCTAAGCTGATTGTACATTTGCTATGTATAGCGGGCAGTACTTCACTATACTGCCTTTTAGCAGCATTGGACAAAGTTAGTGCCAAAACGCTGTATAGCCCAGAAATCAGGGCATGCAGGCCATTTATGGCTCTGTGACATCTCCTTGGAGAACACGCCATCATCGCTGGATAAGGGTAGGCTAATCCAGAACTGTTTACAGGTATTATTGCCACTTTAAACGCATTAGTGGTGTAAAATTCCTTAATTTGTTAATGCATATCATAAGTGCTGTTTTCTGGAGAAAGTAGCAGAATTTGTGTAAATACGCTTCAAATGGATGTTTACTTCTTGTTAAGAGACAAGATGCACAGCTTGCAAAAGTGTAAAGAACAGCCTACTAGGTTAAAATATTTCATTTTTGTCTTTCAAGCGAACAGAATCACTAGCACCCTGTTGCTGGCAATAATAGTAAAGATATATGATCTTTACTATTATTGCCAGCAACAGGTTCCATATGGACCAGAAGATTTAATTTCTTATGATTTCATTTCTAGAAGAACCATCTTCTAGAACCTGATCCGGTAACGTATCTGCATAGCATTTAATAAACCTGGAATCATCTATCATAATATTATAGTGCAGTCATACATATCCATCCCTAGAACACATAGTCACACAGCTCCACGGATGGTAAGGCTCATATATTAAGATAACACTTGCTTATTCCTACTACTGACATCTTCACCTTAGACTGTAATGGTTTAAAGGTGTTCTACAAGATACATATTTTTTTATTGAGACTTTACCCCCATGATAATAATTGTGTTCATAAATTCTCTACAATAATGTTAATGACTTGATATGTATCTTTCCAGGTAGTCTTTAAAGTGCAGATGATAGCAGCTTCTCGGCTGGTAACTTTCAGCCCGGGGCAAATCCAGGTAAACGGCCCAGTAATATAACAGCCCATAATGCATTTAGCAGATAAAGTGACAAATCAGACTTTTAGTCCAATCCAACGCCAACAGATCCAGTCATAGGGGAAATGCTGCCTAAAGCTCTTGTTATTCTAGACGCCCCAATTACTATATGTCAGGTAACGTACACCTCAAAAACACACCAGCCCCAAAATATCAGAGATCCTCTTATCTCCCCTGACTGGCCCAGGGAACCTTAAGATCAGTTCTGTTCTGTCACAGACCTCCATCAGTGCCCCCACATGTCCACCTTGAGATGCTATGAAGTGAATTCCCACCACGTTTCTCTTATTATTAGTATTATTTTATATAGCGCCATCATATTCCGCAGTGCTGTGAAATGGGTGCTTCAGGCCTCCAGTCCCCCCCCACTTCCAGTGCCAACCCTTCCCTTCCTGGGCTTTTACCTACAACGCAGGTGTCCCCATTGGACACCGGAAACATTAGGGGGGGGGTATGCCATAATAATGATAAATCACCCTCTTTAAATACAAGTACAACTGGCTTAGAATTATGGCACTTCCTGATTCATAAAAAAGTACTTCATTTTCACTGCTTTTTCATTCATCTTTTTCCCCCCAACATCCCATCCCTGCCATGACGTCTGCTGCAATTGTTTGTAATAATAGCGTCTATCATTTCTCCATCACATGCTCCTGCTGACAAACAATATAGGAAAAAGTTTTTTCACATACAACGTGCGATTAAATCCATACAATACATCACACGTCTCTTCCATGTTGCTATGGTACCAACTACTGCGATACATGCAAGTAACCGTGACAAGATTATTACGCCTCAATCAGTATTCCTTTCAAAGAATGTAGCTAAATGGTTTGTTTATTTCTAGAATGATCCGAGTATTTCGTAACTCAAAGTGCCTGGCGCAGTCCTACGATAATCGGCAATAATAAGAAGCCGCATTTATTCCGTGAGTTTGCAGCCTTTAGCAATCAGATAAAGGATTTTGGGATATCGTAAAAAACAGATACTTGGAACAACCGCTACCTGTGGACAAAACCGGCATTAACTAACCAATATCCCGTGTTGGAACTTCTTTCCGTGTTCCTCGTCTGCCCTTGCAAAGACTACTTATTTACAATGATCAAATAATATTACAAGTGAAAATGGTGGACTTGGGAAAACCGTCATATTTGCTTTAAAACAACACAAAGAAAGGTTTCATGATTGTCCTAAAAATATTTTTCCTCAATAAAGCCCTGATAATTTTCTATGAGAAACAATGCATTTGGATTAGTGTAACTGGAATTCGTGAGAATGGTTTTGGAGTAGACCTAGCCGAGCTGCCGCCTTTACACCTGTCCAAAGCCATAGATCAACCGGATCAAATCTGTAACCCATCAGTCGTTTGCAGCGGTCTTTGTAGCCTGCGATTCACAGTATTCAGCATCAAAAAATAACTTCTGTATCATCTGTCAAAGACAATGACTATCTGCGCGTTCAGCCGTCCTGGTCGATCCATCACAACAAGCCGGCGAGATACTGAACAGGCCTCGGTGAATTCTAAATGCACATAGCATGTTACTCTCCGTGGTGATCTGGCGTGGAAAAGAACTACTCTAACCGAGCGATTCTGATTTATTTATTAATACTTTAAAGCGCGTGATTTGTTTATTTTATTTTTTTGAGTGTGCGTATGTGATTTTTTTTTCACATTCTGCAGGCGAGATTTGATTTCCTTTCCTTATTGTTGCGATAGTCGATTAGGAATTAGCTTCGTCGTATTAACATAACAATAATGCTCATCAAACCGTTCAGCAAATAAAGTTTGAAACTAACGGTTTAAATATTTAATCACGGGAAATGAGAGACAGCTGTGTGGCAACGTTAGTGCGGGGGATGGGTGCTATTCCTCGAAGATTCTAAGAGCATTTCCAAGACTTTGATGTGGAGTGACAAGCGATTAGAAGCTATTTGGTGCTACTCTTTGTGGCAGATG
This sequence comes from Spea multiplicata, assembly GCA_009364415.1. Classification (NCBI taxonomy): domain Eukaryota; kingdom Metazoa; phylum Chordata; class Amphibia; order Anura; family Pelobatidae; genus Spea; species Spea multiplicata. The sequence goes on from VKOC01000006.1 coordinate 38,725,515, forward strand.
GCAACTACAAAATGTACCTATTTATGTTAATTTTAATATTTCCTAAGCAATAGTTTCTAACAATACAAGTTTATAACAATGTAACAGGGACCAGAAGTGTCAGTCATATCTGCACTCTTCTTAGATCTTGCTGTATATGCTGTAGTCAAACGGCTATAAACAGGAGCAGCTTGACAATTAAAATTGGCTCTGGTGCTTTAAGGCCAATGGCTGATAACTGACACTAGTGCTGCCATCTGCTGGAGACATTCAGCAGCACGCTTTTCGCTATAATGTGTATCCAGGAGGCAGTTGTAGAGTAAAGGGCAGGACTGGTCACGTAAATGGCAAAAAATGATATTTAGGAGGCCCCATAGGGCTCCTAATCAAGGCCTGGCTGTATATTTCTGTAAAGTTAGCGGCATGGACAGTTGGGACAGCTAGTCATAGAAATAAAGCACATTTGCATAAAAGCACATTATTCCCATTTATAGAATCCATTTAGAAGACTCAGGATCACCAGCAGTCTGGCCGTTTCTGTCATAGTGAAAGTGACTACTCGTAAGAAGAACTTTCACATTGGAAAGGGCGCATAAGGTGGGATTTTACATTGCAATCCTAATTATCTAATTGGCGGTGTGTGCTTTCTACACTCAAAACAGCCTGCAGTTTAATCTTTGTAGATTTATGGACTGTGGACATTTGATTCACTTAGTGTTTCTGATTTTCTAATATATATGAGATTTTGCCAACTCTTGGTCTAAGGTCAGCCTTACGATACCTTTTTAAACATTAATCTTTTTTGCACATTAACTTTTTAAAAAGTGGCTGTATAAATTGTATTTATAATAGAAATATTTCCTATACAGTTTTAATACAATCATTTGTTCCATAAATGTGTCAATTTGCACTAAAGGGGCATTCTAGTCACATTTTCATGTATTTTATTGCACGTAAATCCATGCAGGGTAAGGTTACTGGAGTTAGGAAACGAGAGTTCGGTCTTTTTTAACTCCTTGTCAGCTGCCGTTACTGAAAAAAGACGAATACTAAATTAGCACTGTCGCAATCCAAGTCAACGGGAGCTCAGCTCTGAATTACATCAATGTGAGTAGTAGCAGCCAATTAGATGTTTCCAGCTGATCATTGATGTTCAACCAGCATCGATACAATTGTTACTTCCATTAATTTCGATGAGAACTGAGCTCCCATTTACTCCAATGGAGGTGCTCGAGAGCATGTACAGGAAGTGTACTTAAGTATGCCTCCGACTGACAGTTCCTGGTTTCATTAGAGGCACCCAGAGGGAGGAGAAAATTAGATTTGCATGTCTATCCACAGCGGGATCCACTATGCATTTTGAAATATAAAAACTATTTTGAGGTCTAGACTGTTCCTTCAATATAGACTTTTTTTATATGCCCTCTTCTATTTGCATAAAAGTCCCTCAGCCTCCAATTATCTTTAGAATGTTTCTTAAGCTTGGCAAAAGTTTTAAAAAAGTTTTAAAGAGTTACCTCAGAAACCTCACAAGACAGGTCTGAAATTGAAAGGATTTAGTTGATGTCATAATACCTCGTGTGTCATGATGTCATGAGCGGCCATGCAATGTAAAAATCACAATTCTCATGATGCAAACGAGCATGTGGGGTTTTTTTTGCCAACCTCTATTTTCATGTAAAAAGTCTCTGCGTAGAAAGACCTTTCTGACCTAGGGGTCATTTCTGAGCCTGGATACACTACAAGTGAAAATTAAAACGGAATACATCAGTCTGTACCTTGTGGCCTTTGGGTCCCATATAACAATATCAGCATCCGAGCCGACGGCAATTTTTCCCTTTCGTGGGTACATGTTAAAAATCTTTGCAGCATTAGAACTTGTAACGGCCACAAATCTATTCTCATCCATGACCCCGCTGTGCTGTAAAGAAAAACACACACTGCTTAGAAGTTACAAATGCATACAGTGTAAAGGTACACTTATTAACCCCTTAATGACAAAGCCCATACATGTATGGGCTCAAAATGCATTGTTTTCAATGGGTTTAGGGACCGCCCATTGTCCTTAAGGGGTTACATTCACAGAATGCCATGTTTATTAAGTTGATTCTTTACCTACAGATGTTGCCGGGGAGGTGGTCACTGATGGTGCCGCGATATTTTTTTAATTTCTCAGAGCTCTCAATACAGTGAACAGCTAACAAATATTTATCAGTGAGACCATTCTTTATAGTGACAGTGGATGTTGGATATATCATTAAGCAAGAACAGCCTATGCCACCCTATGCCACCCAGGAGCAGAACTCCTGTAGCCCTTTCTGCTTACAGAAATTGATGTGATGTCAGCAATGGATGGGACCCCTGTTTTTACACCAGGAGCCAAGCCTAGTTAGGGCTCTGTAGGACAGATTAGAAGGTGTTGGTGAAAAGCGTTGGCTACTAATGATGACTTGTAGTATCTACTTAAAATTGTTAGCAAAAAAAGGAGCATCTATCTTTTATTCCACATGTAGGAACTTTGGATTTGCAGAACAAAGATATTATGTGATATTTAAATTTCAGTTAGAGCCGATTACCAAGCAGAGTATCTAATCTCCAGACAGAGCAGCAGTGTTTGGCCATGGCCACTCTCTATCCAGATTCTGCCCCTTTCAAGTTTATTTGTGGCATGCCCACCCCTATATGAACCTAATATGCCCCTTATCTTGTCTATACTCATTTTATGTCCTCTATAAGTTGCTGGAGATGGAAGCGGACATAGGAAGATGTAGAGTCTGATGAGATCACATCAGACAAACAGAACTAAGTCTTTGAAAGATTGTGTGACTCTACATTCTAATCTATGAACACTGATCAATGGAGGTGTATCATATTTTTTTAAACAATCCGATTTGTGCAGATAGTAAATTGACAAACAGTATGTTTGTTCACTATAAAGCAATAAAAAATATTCTCACCACTCCTTTTTCCCAAATAACAGACATTCGATCCTCAACTCCATTCACTCCATTTGGTATCTTCGTAAAATCATCTTTTCCAAGTGCCTTCTGGCAAGTGTCAAAGGTGCAGTTGTCAGTTCCAGTGACACTCAGATCATCACTGTGAGGAAACAGACAGAAAAATGAACTATATTAGAAATATAAAGAATAGGAATAGGCTATCCTTTCCTGAGTATGCATCGGTACATTTCTGTAATACCCAAATATTTGAAAACTGGAAAAAAATACTTTCAAACTTCTAAATGACTCAAATATACAGCTTAAGCATCATTACACTTTAATTCTTTAAAGTTTGTGCTTGATTTTTCCATTGTTTTGGGGGATAATTTAGTTTTAAAGTCAGAGAGTTTTCTACCACAGCTGAGCAGAGTTTTGTGGCATTTTGGGGAAAAACAATCTCCATAAATCATTATTTTCCAGTACTGAAGTCTGCCCTTGCTGATATATGGGGTCGATTTATCCTTCTGCCGTTGAACTTGATGAAGATGGTGGTGAAGAAACATTCTAAGCACCATCTCACTAAAGCGATCAAACTCTTTGTAATACAAATGTTTTCTTTTTCATTGTGATGCAAACTGGTGCCATTTTCCATAAGTATGACCAGGCATGTGTCTCAAGTGTCTTGTATAGAAGCATACCAAGAAGTAAAATGTGGAGCGCTAACTGTTTGCCCTTCACACTACTGTGTAAAGGTCGTCAGTTTTCAAAATCCCATTTCTGATTATTCCCCGCCTACAAACCACTTTATTTAGACTACGTAAGGCATTCATATTTGTAAACCCATGTAATAAAACAGAGGGCAAAATAAGAAAGAGCGCTGCAGTATAAGATGGCACTATATATACGGTAATATATGTCAAATTATATATGGAAAATAAGAAAATTATTTATGAAAAGTGATATTTTGGCAATGTTAAAAAATTAGTCTTATAACCATGATAAATATGGCAGTAAGTAGCAGTGGATGGAAAACATTTGTTCATAGTTAAAAAAAATTGTGGAAAAGTGACTTTTTATAATTTTTAAGGAGGTAGTCAGGTGTCATCTTTCCAGAGGAAGTTTCATATGGTGCGTATGAATGAATAACACCACTCTTTCACATTGTATGCCCATCGACCTATATCTTTCAAATAATCTTACTTAGCTAATAGGTTCATGAGATATGTTGGGGTCGTGGGGTCAGGACGAAGCGGTGGTCCCATGACAAATGCAGCCGCGTGGCTCCATTCTTGATTCCAATAGTTAGTTCCATCTGTACCAAGACCGGCGGCGATTGGCTCCCCAAATACAACTTTTCCTGGGGGAAATCAAAGTGTTAACATCATTTGGATTTAAGATAGACCAGCATCTTTCTAAACCTTTTCCAATATTAAAATGAAATCTGAAAAAATGCCAACACTTACTCCCATGATATAAAAACTAATAATGTATGATGCTTAATGCTGAAAATGCAGCTTTGTTGCTAGAGTAGCATAAATCTTCACCTGACTAGGTTCCCAGAAGAATGTTATTTCTACATTTAATGAACACTTTCATAAACGCAAGAGGCTAAGCCCAGACCGCTTACTACATAAAAATAATATTGGCATGTAAACTGGCCGTTTAGATTGCATATCTCGATCATTATTGTGCAATAATTCAATACTCTGCATACACAGATTAGCAGGGTTATCGGTGCAATTAGATTACTGGGATTTTTAACGTTGTTTTTTTATTTGCAATTTTGCAGGAAGCATCAAGGGACATGGAGAATAACATGTAACAGGGTTTACAGATATCATTTTAGCCAGGAACGATTCATTTTTGGAAATTTTACACATTCCAGGATAGTATCTGCCACTAGGTATGAAAAATGATTGGCTAAAATGTATATCTGTATGATTTGTCAGAAAATAGTTTTTTTTGTACTTTTTTTTTTAATACCGCTCCATATCACTATACAAACGCAAATCTGCTTGTATTTCCTATTACTGTTTATCTGTATTTACATTCCTTAATCTTTTGTCAAAACCCTTAATTGATTTTGTAGTCGAAATTGTTACAATGGACCATATTCGGCAATTACTCCATGCATGGCTAAATTATATCAAAAGCTCCAGTAAAGTTTGAATTGTATCATATATGACTGTCTGCGTCTTTCTAGTTTTTGTTTATTTTCTTGCTTCACTCTCTTTCCTTGTCTGTCATCTGATAGTAGCGGGGTAGGCTGGATTTAAGTGTTAAGTGTCATTTATTACATTTATTATATATCCAAAGTTGCTTGATTTTTTAAAGTGTGCTAGATTTTAGTGTGGTATCAGTTGTACGTCGTAGGCCAATGTATCAGATATCCATTGTAATCATTAATTTAATTTAGTAATTATTTAAAATCATTAAACAGTTGCTAATCCAAGTACCCATGGTTCTAAATTGAAAAATTACAACTATGCCTGCTCTCTTCTTATATATGTTGAGCTGTATGTGTAAAGTGCAATGAAGTGGGGGTGCCCGTTTGGAATTAGGTAAAAAAGTTACAGAATAAGACATGGTTTATACCTAGCAAGGCAATAAAACAAGACTCTAGTGCCTAGTGTGGCTTAGATGAAACCTGACCATGACTGAGTACCACTGAGCGATACAATGCCATAGGTGATGGTTTACCTTCCCTTCGTGCATTAGCAATAACTTTTGCTGATGATTTACTCATCACGTGGACCACATAAAGAGGACAATTTACAGCGCTCGCGATGGTGATGGCTCTCTGGGTGGCTTCCGCCTCTACTTCTTCTGGGCGGCACAGCTCATGACCTTCGGGGCCAGTTATTCCCAGGGACAGCATTTTCTTAGCACCCTATAAATTAGGGACAAAATAATAATACATTCAAACTAGACCTCCTCCTCTGACCCCCATCATTGATCTGTTGGATCGATCGCCCTTCAGTCCTGCCCGTCAGTAGAAGATCTGTGTTTCAACCATGATGCAGTTCAGGGGCTGCACGGTGCTTGCTTTAGTAGCTTGAGGTGATTGAATCTTCCGTCCGCTCTGTGCAGCCCCTGCGCTGTGTATGAGGATGGGGCACAGACCCCAGGAGCTGCTGATATGTGGCACCCTTGGGACCTTAGAAGCTCCCCTTAGAACCAGCATCAGGTAGAGGAAACAATGACCTGAGGCTGGCTAAGGACATGTGAGCTGTCTGAGTGAGTGACATGTGTAATTGCGAGGGCTGTGAATAGTGAGTGTGCCTGCCTTTATATCTTAGGAGCTGGCCAGACTGGCCATTTCTTACTCCAAACAAATGCCTTATGGGCCAGTGATGGGTAGGGCTGCATAGTTACTGATTCTGCCTCTCCGACAGCAGATTGGATCCTGCAGTGTGCAGCCACTGGCTGAAAGAGTATAAAACCGTAGGCTGCAAGTATGTCATTTGGTGGCTGCTGGCCTTAAAGTGCCAGGATCACTGCTCATCCCTAGATCAGCCCTGATGAGAAATGAGTGAGTGACTGTTGGTCATTGCTGTATTGTGTTTTTGTGAGTGTGGGCCGAGTGAGTGCCTGTCTTGTGTGAGATGCAAGTTCTCTGTCCACTTGAATTTAAAACCCATGCTGTAACAGTTGAGTATAGGAAGACAACAGTTGTTAAAATAAATGTTGCCTACTAGGCTAATAAAAAGCGTGGCCATACTAAAAATGCAAAAGGTACGCGATTCAAACAATCTAAACGTGATATGCCAGGATTTCAGTAATTCATCAACACAACCACTAGAGGTCAGTATATATAAAAAATATTATTACTGTTATTGATGTATTTACCTCTGCGATCAGATCTCCGTTCTCAGCGTGAACCTGAGCAATAGCCCCAATATTCTTACAACATGTAAATGATTGGTACAGCTCAATATCATTAACCATGTATAAGTCTTTGTAGGCCATGAACATCTTAAAGGAATTGACTCCTTTTTCTCTTGCAAGGATCTCCATTTCTTCCTTGACCTGTCAATATGTAATTCTGTTAATTACGTGTCATATTACATATAATTATCACTAACGTTAGATAGAAAGGTCTCCACAAAGTGTACGCGGTTTGATATACAGACTATCTCCGTATATTTTGTATTCCACCCATTTTTCTACCTTCTACAAAAACCTCCAGCCTTATTCCATCCATGGTCTTGTATTGTATTCAGAATCGTCTTATGGTTATATCATGTACGTTTAAATTCCCTCACTGCATTAACCTCTACCACTTCTTCTAGGAGGCTATTCCACCTTTCCATTATCATCTACGATCTAAGCATGTGACATTAGACTGCATGAGAAGATCCAAAACAACTACCAGCTGATAATGTCTTGAGGACTGGTTGGGGTTCTGACATGAAAGGTTATTTTTCAGTGTCAAAAAGACCTCATAACATTTTTTCCCACATTTATTTGTTCTTGTGAGTAGAGAAATCAGTGGGACAAATGTGTTTCCTGCGGTCCCTGACCATAGAGGGTCTTGTAACCTCCAAATTGGACATTATTAGAAATGGCTACACTACTGTATTTGAGCTAATCGCAAGATTCTATGATTTTATTAGACAGTATTAAAGGCTTAGGGTATATTTAACATTTCGCAAGGGCATTCGAGAGGAACTTTGCTACACCAACCACTATATGAAATATACTTGACCTTATCACTCCACCAGGTAACTGCAACATGGAGAGAGTAATCGCAACAAACTTTAGGATCGGCCCAGCTCCTCCAGGTATCATACGCTTCAATAAGTGAGCAGCCTTTTTTCGGAATTGCAAAATCAATGATCATTGTTGTACCTCCAGCCACAGCCGCCTGAAACCACAAGATGGCAGCATTAGCCGCATGATGGTTATATCCAAAATGGGTAAAAATAACAAGTCGCCAGTTTGCAATTATGGGCCAGCAAATATGTTTCAGCTAGAAGGGTTAAATTGAGGATGAGAGGTGCCTCTAACCTGTCCTCCATGCGTCACCAGTAAGCTGTCAGATGTTGCCCTCCTGCCCACCCTGGAGTTTTTCATTAAGCCATTTATTATAGTTTCAGCTTTGGTGTATTTGTTTAATATTGTGCGTCTGTATTTGTCTTTAACGATGGCAGCATTGTTCTAGTGTCTCAGCGGCAGTCCGGGTCCCCTGGCCAGTGCGGTTTATTGATAACATTCCATTATTTTGCCCATAACGGAGGCATGTCCTGCAGGCGGCTTATGGCACCCGTGGGGCTTGGACTCTTGGCTAAATCTGGTATGGACTTTTCTGTTGGGCTTATAGCTGGCAAGCTGTTTACAAAGTGGGAATGTTGGTTTTACCGCTGGCCTGGGTGAATGGTTATGTGAATGGCTAATAATGCTGTGGCCAAAAAGCCCTACACCACAAATGGTGTCCAGTGTTGTTATTTCAAGGGGTTTCAGTGTGGGGTGGTTTGTAATGGGCCTGTACTATGGGCCTAAGCAGTCAAGTATATGTGAGTAAATATACAGAAAAGTATAAATATAGTATAAACCTAAAAATATCACTGTTACACTTCTATCTAACCAGCTGCCCCAGTGCCCACCAGCAGACCCTTCTCACAAAGTATATGTTCACTGAAAAAGTTTGCTTTTTTTCTTTTATTCAATGTATGTCTCTCTTCATACATCCCACATCAATCCGACATCAATCCCAATACACAGCTACCCTTCTTTTAATAAACAATGCAAATGTGAACCACTTGGTCTTTATGTAGAGTTCACTGCTTGTATTTATATAAAATGTATCATAACTTCTATATATTTTTTAGAGAAATAGGAAGAAAGTAACATGTAAAACAAGTCACAAAGTTTACGAAACGTTGCGTCTGTAGTTATCTTAACGGTTGAAAACTGGCAACACTTGTCGGAGCTTTCACGGGATTTACTGCAGAAGCAGGCTGCAGAACAGTGCTTGCTTTTCAATAATTCTGCCTTCATGAACCATACCCAGTCACAATTTAAGACTACCCTATAGGAAAAAAAGGTTTACTAGTAAACATTAATTCACATGTAAACTATTTTTTCATATTTAATAAAAATTCAGAAATTCACCTTTTATTTGCCAACCTGCCCCCCAGTTATGCACATCTGCCCCCAGGCTTGCCACTCTGCCCCCCAGAATTACCAGTACATCACCAGACTTGCCGGGGCTTCTATGACGGAGCGACGGAAGGTCAAGCAATCTAGTACTTTGGACCAACACATTAAAAATAAATGTCCAATATCGATTACAAGTACGTACCTTTGTTCCTTGGTAGAAATCATCAATAGACTGCGATCCCATGAAAGGGAACTGGAAATGGGTGTGGGTATCAATTCCTCCGGGAATTACTATTTTTCCCGTGGCATCTATCACTTTCAGACTTTCTAGCTTTGTAGGGCGCAGGTTTACCCCTACATCTTTCACCCGTCCGTCTTCGATGTAGACATCGGCAAGAAAGGAACGGTCATCATTAACTACCTTTCCTCCTTTAATTAAAATCTTGTTGGAAAAAGACATCTTTTTACTCTTTAACGACAACGACGTTCCTTCTAAATTGAGTCCCCTGTGTGTTTCTAGATTAACTTCTAAAAGCAGCAAACTTCTCCTGACTGCCCTTCAACCATCAACTTTCACACTGCTGCAACTAAACATCCCAGAGCTTTTTTTATATGAAATCATCTGTCAAAAATTGGCATTGCTTCTGACTGTTACCCCTCCCTTTTGGCTTTTTTTTGCAATATGAACAGAAAGAAAAGCCAAGCTTTAGAGAATGTCATCCAAAAAGTAGAAATGTTTGCAGTTTCCTAAGTCAAATATCTGCGTACATGCGCCAAAACAACACAAGAGAACACTGTCCAAAAAAGAAGGAATGTATGCACTTTCCTAATTATAATGGTATTTGGGCCAAAATAACAAATGGGTTTTTTCAAGACAAAAACAGCTTTAGGGCACCACAAGCTTATATAAAAGCATCTACTTTTTATACTAGTAGTAAATAAAGACCGGTTTCCTATGAATGTATAATCACAACCTGACTACAAGTGATTACACTTCAACATGTCTATAGACCAAGAAACCTCATAAATAACCCAGTGATTGTGCTACGCAAGACATAGTATAATAGGGTCGCCATCTACATGACACCGGTTGCCATGTTTTATACGTACAAGCTGTACAAAAAAATGGCAGAAGAAAGGTATAAACATTTAGAGATATATCCTCTTTGAGCAGTCCTCTCATCATCAAAATATGGAGGGTGAAAATGTAATGCAGCTAACTGGCAGGCATTTTTCTTGCACAATCCCTCCACTATTGGCAAAGGCCACAAAGAACTGCCCACCTGTCTCTCTCTACAAGACTCCGCATCGACAATTGTGTTATAGCGTTTCACACTAGACTATTAGATTTAAATATATATATATATTGTGTTGTCCCTTTGTGTTGTGGTGCTGTAACCAAGGTTGTGCTGTGTAACTTCCAGGAAACCATAAACCTGGAGATTTTGTATGGTATTTCCTGCCATTTCACATGTTCTGTGTAAAAAATCCAAAGCAATGCAGAGTCTTTGGGAGAAAAAAGCACAGGAATGTATTGCTACAGCTAAATTTGGCAGAGGTTAGCGGCCAAATGGCTTCATGACAAGTGTCTGACTGGTCCTAGTGAAATACCCTGTGGTGTCTGCTTTACAAAAATACAGTGGCACAACTACAGTTGTTCTTGTCTCTTTTTGTGACGGTTCAAAATGGCTTAGTAAGGGCCATTCTGACCTGGACTGTGCCTGTCAGAGGTCAGTGGGTGCGGGCTGAAGGGAGGGGGTTTGATGTATTTATGTATGTGTGTAGGCAGGCATGTGAGCATGAATGTGCATGCATAAGTGTACGGGAGCATGAATGTCTATGTATAATTGTACATGAGCATGGGTGTCTATGTATAATTGTATATGAGCATGGGTGTCTATGTATAAGTGTGTGTGAACATGAATGTCTGTATAAGTGTGTGTGAACATGGATGTGTAAGTGGTGTCAGATGGCATGTGTGTTAGCATGAGTGTGATAGTGTGTTAGTGACTATGAGTGTGTGTTTGCATTTGTTGGGGAGGCACAGGCAGGCTTGGGGTTAGGATGGAACTGACAAGTTGTTAGGGGCAAAGATGGCACTCACAAGCTGTTTGTGGCAACGTGACATTGTGGGACATGTTGCATGGAGAAGCTGGGTGTCTCAGGGCAATTTTTCCACCAGGGCCCTGTGGTTTCTAGTTATGACCCTGCAAAACCATATACTTTTGGGGGTTTGATAAATTATGTAATACTACATAGCCCTAGTAAAATGTATGTCTTCAATTATTGCTGTTGAGTTTCCAAGAAACAAAAAAAATATCTCTATGTGAGGAATTTCCTAAATCTGAAAATGCAGCTGAACGTGGTGGATTTCTCTGCCATTGCACACAACATGCGGAAACAATTCCAAGCAACATGAAAATAAAAAACAAATAATAATAAAATTAATAATAAAATTGTTTTTGATTTTCATTTGTTTTTTATTTTCATATGTCAACAAGCCTCCATTTGAAAACGGTTGGATGCAATTCCACTTAATTGAGGATATAAGTATTGTCTTCAATTATATTTCTGGTGGATTATACACTGTGTGTGTCACAATTTTGGTGAATTTTATATTTTCACTTTTATTTTTTTATTTTTTATTTATATATAAATTTATTTAGTAAAATTATTTAACTAACATATACATATATCTTTAAATTGTGTTTTTTTGTGCGACACTTTATATATTTATTTATTTTTGGGGTATAGGGGGTATACCTTTAGTGCTCGCAGCATCCACTCATTCTTTTGAGTAGTATTTACATTTTTTGGAGTTATATATACCAGTATACTTTAGCGCTTGATCACTATATAAATTATCTAAAGGATAAAAATGGACAAAAAAGTTCTGATCTTTAGGGTATGAAAATTCTCCTTGGTCCTTAAGGGGTTAATGTTAAGTAATAGCACTACGGAATCTGCTGGTTCTCTATAAATAAAATATTAAAGTTACCCCAGGAACAAATACACACTGTATCACGCTTCCATCTGCCACTGTAAGCTTCATTCCAAGCCAAATGAATTTAAAGAAATTGAAATGATTAGAGAATAGCGATGTCCAAATAAAATAACTTCAACGCAGGACAAAGCTCAAGTCAATAAATGACTGGCTCTTCTTAACCATTCTTAACATCCGATTGTTGCAACACATTAAATAGGCTGGGGCATAACGTTAAAAGGTTTGCAACATCACATTGTGATGTCTAAATAAGTAGATAATAATTCTATTTTATAATGCAATAGGCTATCTCAAATGGGTGGAGATTTTTGCACATAAAATCAATTTTATTTTTTTTTTACAGTCCAACGAGCCAAAGACCTTGTCCCTCCTTCAGTGAGGCAATGACCTGAGTTTATCTGACCTGAAACGCTTTGATGTGTCCACAAGCTATTGCATACACAAGTTTGACCATTTATTCGCTACTCGTGCACCATGATGAATAGAAAACCAATTTTAAATGATTTATGTTTGGGCCAAACCCAGAAACTGACCAACTCTCCCTGGCTGGGCCAAATGCTGCTCCCCTGCCTAGAGAGAAAGAGGAAAGTGACCCAGAGGCCCCAGGGAAGCTTCGCTTTTTTCATTGATTCTGGACAATAATGTTACATGGGAGACACCATAGGGCACCGTCCAACCAACCATATGTCAGCCTTGCCCACCTTTGCATGTTTACCCTGGGCATTGTGCATTGTATAAGGTGCAATAGTACAAAATACTTGGTCCTACTCACATTCATATAGGTTGTATCTGACAGAAGAGAGGCCTGGTCTAGGTGTTTGCATGTTGTTTTTCCTGCTGCATATTAGAGTAGGGCTTACATACAAAAAAGAGATTAAATAAAATGTCAAGTTGAAAAAATGGTCTCAATTTATTAGTAACAGTGCTCCAGTGCCCTGCATTGCAGCCATGGTACCATTATTGGAACCATTCATTCAAACTAGTATGGCCATTTTTTCCTACCTCAAATCTTATTTGGTATTTGGCCTTGTCTTATGTTCAGGATTCCCATCGCATGCATGTTTACAGTGCCTCACTGTATTAATACTGACCACAGGTAGTTTTTATTAGCTCCCACCCTCTCAGTGTGTCAGGCTCCTACCCACCAGCCCGGACCATGCGATCTGTATTCGCTGTCATGTGTTTCTGCAACCACTAGTGGCCACTCTTCCCTCTCTGGAGCACCCGCTATTGATTGCTTGGGACAGCTGAGTCTGATTCCCTGAGTGGAGCCTTGCCTATATACCTGCTCAGCCCCTCAGACAGAGCTTTTGCATTACAGTGTCAGCAACCTATTTGCTTTGGCGCTGTACCTGGCCCTGTTTCTCTTCTTCGGCTACTGACACGGACTGCCCTTTTGACTTTGCTATACAACCGCTGCTTGCCTACCGACCCGGATTGCCTTTTGACATTGCCTTTCTTCCTGCCGTCTGCCCTGCCTGTGGGCTTCCAAGCCGTGTGTCCTTGCTTCAGCTCCCTGATATTCTGTTTCCAGTCTTGCTATTCCATCTGTTGTTTGTCTCTCTGTACCTACCTACCCATCAGGATGCATCAAGGGGTACAGACAGAACCCCTAGTATCCCCTGCGCCTGGGCTCCTACCCGACCTGCTTGTCCAGGTCCTGACACCGTGAAGTAAAACTTTCTTAGGTCACAGTCTAGTCCCCAAAATTGTAAATCCATTTCTGAATGGATGTTAGAGTCCAGTAAAGATCACTCTCAGCCATAATCATGATCACGGCCCCTGAACAATCAACAACTTCAACAGATCATCCGGACCCGATCAATTCATCTCCATCCAATCAGTCCTCTCTTATCGTCTCACTTCTTCCTCAACTATCGACAAGATTGTAAGCTCAGAGCAGGGCCCTCTTCTCGTTTTGTACCAGTTTGTTGTTTGTGACTTTAAATTATCCCTACTGATTGTAACAGCGCTACGGAATCTGCTGACGCTATATAAATAAATGGAATGGAATGTTATTGGATTAGAAAATGAGACTTCTGACTTTCGTCCTCCGCCTATGACTGCCTCTATTGTAGGCAGAAACCATTGATATGTCATCTTCTGGCAAATGCTCAGTAGCAATCCCATAGAGGCAGAGGTACCAATGTGTGATTGGCGGCTGCTGCAAAAACACTTCTCTTTCTCCGCAAATCTCTCTTAGTTATTATGGCCTTTCAGAGTATTTCTGTAAAACGGCGAAGTCCCCGGCACAGCCTCTCTGATTCCTGCAGTTGGGGGAGAGGCTGTGCCCAGAGGCTGTGACGGGAGGACCGGTTCGTGGAGAAGCGGACGAAGAAAGATGAAACTGGGAGAAGAGGACAAAAAAGAAAGACAGAAGACAGAAAAACAAAAATAGGCAAGAGGAGCTGCAGGAAAGGACACAAGGACACGGATGCGTGAGAGAGAGAGTGTGAGTCAGAGTGAGAAAAAAACATTTTGGTTTTGTTTGTTTCGTTGGGGTTGTTTTTCATTTTTGTTCATTCGTACAAATAAACAAATGTGGCAAGTTTTGTTAAAATTTAAATTTGGACAAATCCCTGTTGAAGCCAAAACATAACTGATTTGACATAATTTTTCAGATGTATTTATTAATTTATGTGCACGTTAAGATTCTTTGCAAACGCTTCAGCTGCACTGCTTTTCTTACCCTAGTCCAGCCCTGATTAGCGAACAAAAGACAAAGGGAAAATCAGAGTTCTGACGGCAATAATCAAGAGGTAGAAGCTTAAAGATAAAAATGGTTTGAATTACGTTGTATTGTATTGTCATAAAGGGCTTCACTGTCTTTATCTTCTATGTATCTGCCAATATATTCCATGGCAATGACCCCCCCCTCCCCCAATAACATCACATGCTCTCTCCACCTAGGCATAGAACAAAATTAATGTATAATCCCATTTATCGCTGTCCTGTCAAATTTAGGTTTGTCCTGGGATAAGTACTGCGCATGCACGATGCATTACACTGTGCACAGGCAGCATTGCCTTTAAATATGTAAATTGTATGTAAATGAGCTCCAGATGTCCTGAGATAAAGGGGTGGAGCCTAATGTAGGTGGAGTCACGTAGCTCCGCATAACACAACCTGTGGTAGGCTCCACCCTCTTTATGTCCTGGGACAGCCGGAGCAAAAATTGGCTAGTAGGCGATATTATAAAATGGTTTTCCACTTGGTAATGATGCGCATGCAATTTACTAAGCCTGGAACAGACATCCAGCAGAAGTGGTATAGACACAATAATACTCAATATTCCAGCAGGTACAGCAGACACTCGCATTGCGAATATGTACTATATATTTTCAGTCATTTTACTTTTGGAGTCTTTTGCAGGTAAAAGCAATCTGTTGACAAAGTCTCTTTTACCAGAATTAACCCAAAAGAATCATTACTGCCCGCATACTCCGCCCTTCTTTCTGGATGGTATAAAAGTTTCAATGTTACTCAGTTGTATAAAGTTCTAGAGATTCAGCCTCTTCCAGGTGTGCCAAGAATTCATACCTAAACTGCAGAAATTAACCTATTTAGTAATAAAAATGGTAAAATTATTCTTTTTCTTAAACTTCTCCTCGACTATCATCACCAATATAAAAAGTTATGGTGATGCTCATACTGGAAACCAAAAAGCTCCTTTTCCCGCTCCCTTTAGGAGGCAGGAAGGGATTGTGGCAGAACCAGGGGGGGTGGGCACAGCCAAGAATCACCCCCCCACACACCCCCTGAGATTAAAGACACTGACCTGGAGAGAGTTCCAGACCATCCAGGAGCGTTCCCAGGTGCCTTAATACCCTACCCCGTAGCCATGCCTCTACCACACCATTAAAACAAATGCTTAACCCCTGTAATAACCTCTTTTTACCAATTTAATTTTAGCATTAAATTAAACTTTTATATAGTATTATCTTTTTTCTCCCCAAGCTATACATCTTAAATATCATTAAGCCTGTCCTACTATTTGTTATTCCTTAAGTAATGCATCATTTTAGCAGCCTTTGTTGGGTTGGTTCCATCTGTATCCATCTGGTGATCTACAAAGAATAGATGGCTAAGAAACAGCGAGGCAGATCAGCAAATCAAGACACCGGTTAGTTAAACATTTACAAAACAAATCTAAAATCTGTACCTTAGTCCCAGTATAGAAATCGTCAACAGCAAACGTACCCATGAATGGGAACTGCATGTGAGTGTGGGAATCGATTCCTCCGGGGATCACCAGTCTCCCTGCAGCATCTATAATCCTCAAATTGGGCAAATCATCCGCCTGCAGATTTTCTCCAATTTCTTTGATCAAACCGTCCTCAATGTAAATGTCGGAATACTGCGAGAAGTCATGGTTGACTATTTTGCCCCCTTTGATCAGTATCCGGTTTGAAGCCATGGGTGACTGGATGAAAAATAACTTAATAGATAATAGATCTATATATAGATAGATGATAGATAGATAGATAGATAGATAGATAGATAGATAGATAGATAAATAAAGTATATTTCAATCAGAAAGCACTGCTTTGAGAACCTGGTATTTTGATAAGATCGGTTCCCGTAGCGGTCAGTGTTCTGGAGAAGATGAACTTTGTCAGCGACATACTCCTGGCGGAGTAGGTTATGTGATCTCCCGCATACCAGAGGGTTCTTTAAATAATATTCCGGGGCCAGGAATCCCTCCTCCTCTGCTACATAATATGAGCAAACAAATATATCATTAACTATTCATAAGAAAAAAGTAGAACATTTACAACAGCATAATCTGTAGATATGTACTACTTGGCATTAACCCTGTGAAAGCCTACATAATAATACATTGGAATATATTAACGTGTATTGATGTGCGACCTTGAATATCGTGAGATTAGATGTGATGAATATCAGAGCTAAGTGTGTGTGTGGGGGGTTATATCGGTGATACTGTATGTGAAATAATATAGACTTTCAGTAGGTGTATGTGTAACCATGCTTTATATTCATAATTATGCTTCCTTAATTGTATTTAAATTTAGGTACCGGCACAATAGCATGTGATTATCACTGTTACCCAAAATATGCGCATGCGTGAGTATATGTATCTCTCTACTGAGGTGCGGGGATGTGTAGGGGTTCACCTGGTGCTTTTGGCCATCCCTCCTCCTCCTGTGTCCCCAGTATCTCCATCACAGTCACACAATCTACCCCAGCTGGTGGAGGTAGGGTTCAGCAAGGTCACACAGCTCGTACTACTCAGGCAAGGTGAGTGTATATGTGTGTTGGTTGAGGTGGGGGAGGGGCTGGGGACCACTCTGCTTTTACATGCCCTCACGTCCAGAAGGTTTCAGCCTTCCGCTGATCTACCCAACAGCCCAGGCAGCGGTGGTGTTTACTCCCCTCTCTCCTTCACCCCTCGTATCCAGTCACTTGTAAAATCCTGCAAAATAAATCTCTCAAATTAGTCCTCATAGCACATAGAAATGGAATACTAGCTCATTCCTGCAAATGAAGTACTAGCTCAGGGCTCACTACCAGGCCCCTGATTTAGGGAAGGCCCACGGCATCAGTGAGTCTGGGCCCCACGCTTGCGCTCATATCAGTGAAATCCTCCACATTTTCTGTCAGTTATTATTTAAAAGCCGCATTTTGTGTACTGTCTTTGTCTTATATTTAGTATAAGAGTACTCTTGCCTGGGGTGCCATTTGGTAGAGGACCAGCACTGTTGTCTGGTATTATTGCAATTCCCTGCTAATTGCCCTCCTCTTCACCTCCCGTTCACCACTCCAATACATTCTGAACACCTCTGATCAGGTGAATCTTCTGCTGCCCCACTGTACCCCCTGATCAATTCCCAATACCCTCCAGAATTAAACTCCTGACCCTTACCTACTGAGAGCCCTTAACGACACTGCACCCCTATACCTCTACTCTTACTCTACAAATACTGTCCCAACAGCTTACCTCCCACATCATTTCTACCCACTTTCATCTGTACTGCCTGCACTTCTTGGAATGCTTCGCCTCATTCTGTCATACTAACTTATTTTTGCTAAAACATTCACTAAAAGCTCAAAGAAGGATGTAATGCTAATGTTCTAACGCCTTACAAGTCATGTTCTGAAAGGAATCACCCGTTTACGCCACCTTCAAGATCTTCAGGTCACTGATATCTGCACGTGACTTTTCCTTCAAATGATCCTCCCCAAACCGCTCTCTTCGCTATTTCGTATTGTAGAGATGCTACAGAGGAGAGGCGAATGTTTCATGTACCATGCGCTTCAGCACTTAGCAGCCCCACTCTGAGTGGAGTGTGAGTGGAGTGTGAGTGGCGTGGTCTAGCGCTTCAAGGCTGATGTGTTCTTACGCCTAGATGCTTCTACTCACAATAAAATGTAGTTAGTTAATTACTGTGTGAAGATCCATCAGCCATCAGTCACAGGGGCAGAGATACTCTGGAGGTTGTTGCTTGGATCCATGTGTATGGCACTAACTGCGCATCCGCATGTGTGTATTTCTGTAGGGTTATGTCTGAATGGCCGTGGTTGTGCCTCTTAAGTGTTAGTATAGCACTTAAACATTGACTTCAGGGGGTTAATGAACTCTTAGTACCTAAAGGTGTAAACTATGTTGATACAGAAATAACTGAATGCATATAGGAGTATTTTAGACCATTATATCGAGACATAACACTCAACAAAGGCCATTCACAGTAACATCGTGGGAGCTGCCTATTAAAATATTGCACCCCCACCCATAACAGAGTTACTTTCCACTCTGTCACCTCTGCATGTACCCAAGAACAATGGAATCATTTAATTAGTTTATCCTTGTGAAACGCGGGTTCCTTATTTTTGCTGGTGTTACTCCTCTGGTATTGGCCCAGCGTCATTAGCAATTCAGAAAATGGAGACAGCTGAGAATGAAGCCGGCTGAATGCAGCCAGAATGTCATAGTTGCTCTGGAGGGTGAGGCATACAGACGTAGCTGAACAACCTATAACTGCTATTGTGCTTAAAGTGAAAGGGTTATGAATGGGTTAACAGCTAATATAGTTACTATATTTAATAACAGTAGAATTTTACAATAGAATGTGGAGAGAAGAGTATAAAATGTCATGAACTCTAATGAGTGGTGTGAGAATGCATTCAAACATTAACAAGACAAGGAGGGCAAGGCTGGTTTTCATGCCAGGTTGACAATCCAGGTCCTTGTGAGGAAAACCTAACTGCATACATCAGACTTTACTGAGCAAGTTAGAAACCTGTCAATTGATTGATGAGGCCCTAGCGTGATCAGCTACCTTTTGTGTTTTAATAGCATTAAACCTATACTTACATTAGGCTTTTGCAACATATGTTGTGGTTGGCCACCAACTACATATGCCATCGGTGGTAGCCCTCACTTCCTCCTCCCATGGCGGCTCATCAGCCGTTCAGCAGCACTTGACTCTACATTTGTCAGAAACATCACATTGTTTTAATGAAGTGTTAGCTTCAGAAGAGGCGAACCCTGCCAATCGGTCAGGTTCTCTGTTGCAGAAAAGAATAAAAAACTGATCCGTGCTGGGAGGCAGAGATCAGCGCATGGAGCAATGAGCTTAGTGTACTTGATAGTTACACATGGGGTTTCTTTTCATGTAGGAACCATTACCTAATCCATGCTGGCACGCAGAGATGTTTTATTTGGTCCTTATTCTTGTTTCTATGCTTTTTCCCCTGCATGCTTTAAATTTCCCTTTTATGTTAACACATATCCTTTATTTGCAATTCCACTTGAATCATATACTGTAACTTCAGAGACCTGCACAGTAGAGGACTCCGCTCACATCGGTTACAGCTGAAACCTTGCGTTCCACAGTATCTTGCACAGAAGCTCTGATGGGTGAGAAAGGCTGTGAATATTGTCAGGTCATGCAATGTATACATCATGATACCCTAAACTACAGAAACCAGACATGAAAAACACAGTTTAATAGGTGGTTGAAGGTTTCACCTATCTCAACCATGGAGTTAATAGTTTAGAATTACCACAATTGATCCTTTCACACATACAGAAATTAGCTTTTTTTAAAATGATAACCAAACGTCTTGTCATCGTATTAAGTAACTGTTTACTCGGGTTGCTATTTACCATAATCTCAACCATTGTTGGTTTAAGGTACAATAATACCAGTTTTTAAAATGCATTATTATTATTATTAGGTTTAACTACAGTTAAATATTTTGTAGATGAGGTATAAATATTTAAGAACTGACATTGGCTAACTTATGAAAGATTCATTAGGATCAGATACAGCTGCTTGTTAAGCAGTAAAATCCCCCAATATCCGTATCAGGATATTAAAGGTTCCCAATTTCCCTGGAATACGGTTCCAAATGTTTTTTGTTTAGTTGGAGTTGGTAGCTGGAGGTCATGTTTTGATCACTAAAATCTGTAACCCAACGCAGAGAAACTGAAAAGCGTCGGCAGCTCTTAAATGATTTCTACGGTTTTCAAAAAGGAAAACATTGTGGGCCCATCTCCTTAAAATGTGTCATTTATTGTATCTACTGAGGAAGCGTTACACAAGTATTTTACAGATCAACTTCGTGACTGTAAGGTTTCTGTGTTTTACAAGAGAACATGCGAGGTACCCTGTTGGAAGTAATTCTTTACATTCTTCACGTCCTTCTCAGGCTTCAGAAGGATCAGTTCCAACAAATGACTGGAACCCAGGGTACAAAACCAGGGACTAGAATAATGGCTAAACACCTATAGAGAGTTTTGGAAAACTATAGCATTTATAGAAAAAAACACTACTATTTTATTGTGAAAATAAGATGAAGTTGATAGCTTTTTATTGGGCCAACGTAGAAAATACAGCAAAGTTAAACAATGAAAGGGGAAGTGACATCAAATCTTAGTGATTGTTTCCTTTTTCTTTCATGTATCGAGATTCAGTCTTCCCGCTACCAAAAGAAATGTTTTATTACCACCACGTGCGCGTGAGGCCCTTGTTAAACATCTAGGCCTGAATAAGGCCAGCCCCAACTGGAGTGGGCCAAAACTTCTCAATGGAGCTGTGCGATACTGATCAATAACTGTGAAGGAGAGTGCATGCAGTTAATGCTACGAAAGGTGGTGAACCCATGTTTTCAATCTAAGGGGGCTCTAAGTTTTTGTTCATGGGGGCCACAGAAGGATAATGGGATCTGAGCATGCAGCCCAATGAGGCAACATACTGGTGGGACATCGATAGAGATGCTTACTTCATAGTTACATTTGCCCCAGAGGATCAAGAATTGTTAGCTGAATGTCTTCTTATCGAACGATGTGACCTCCCCATGGCTGACATTATTGTTCTGTTTTCGCTTCCTTCTGGATTACAGAGCACCTAGGAGAGATCCTTCTTTTTTCTTATATTACTGTGGATATTTTTAATTTTTTTATTTTTATTTTTTTTTTTACACATTGACTTTTATTCTGCACGTTGGACATTCTCAGGATAGTACTATGAAATTAATAATGTAGGACTCTAGATTTATTTATGCGCAACAAACTTTTAAGAGAAAAAAAAATGTTACATCAAAGGATCCCTCCAACAGTTTTTCTCCTTTTAGTAAATAAACTAAAACCTATTAAGATCTGGGGAAAGGCTTTTTCACACAACTGTACATCATATCGCCATCTCCTTTATGATCCATCAGAAGGAAAAGTGTCCAATACGCCCTCTATTTAGCTGTCATAACAGTCCATTACTATGTACCTACTTTGTAAAACATATTCTTGGCACATTTTGGGTTATGCAAAACAAGCTTTAAATACATAGTACCAATATGTATGGTTATGGAGGTTAGAGTTGGAAAACCGTGGTCAGGAAGATTATCTATAGCTTACAAAAACTTTTTAACTTACAGCTAGGAATGATATATATGACTGCATGGTGAAACGGAAGACATAAGATAATTAGCCAATTTCTAAAACCACTACATTCCATTACTCTAGTTAAAGAAAGTTAACCGTTACATGAATAATCTCTAATGTCAAGGTCATGATCATTCAAATATGAACTGTTTGTATGCGTCAGCAAATTATTAGTTCTGCTGACGGGGGGGGGGTGTACCACGGGTTGTTAGTCGCTACAGCAGATAGTAGTTGGATTTTGTTTTGTTTAACCTGTGTGTGGCAAATAAAACAGGCATATTGTATAATAGACTAGCCAGCAATAAAGGAGACTACACAAAATGTAGTATTATGGTGCTTAACACGTAGTATTTATATTCACCAGATCTAACAAACCGTCAGAATGCATCATGGATCCATATAGATTTATAAAAGGTTCAATTATTACAAACAATCGGGTATAAATGGTGTAAAGTCTCGTTGTGTAATGGAACACATAGTGCCTACTGTAAAGTTTGGGGAAGAAGGGATAACTGTCTGCGGCTGTTTTTTAGGGTTTGGACTGGACCCCTTCGTTCCAGCGAGTAATCCAACTTGAGTAATCCACACAAGGTCACATAGGTGTGATGGTCAGGTGTCCACATAGTTTTGGTCATATAGTGTCGAACTCACCAGGGCTGCTACTTTACAATGCAAAGTTTAGCTGTAAGATGTAAAGTTCAACTCATCTGCAAAGCCCTCATTTATCTTTATTTACGAGTAGCGTGTGCAAAATAATGGGCTTGAAAACAAGCTTAGCAAAAAAAGAAAAGTGATTTTTAATGTTTACACATAATAAAACAGTTGGTCAGTTTGACTGACAACACAGAACATTCGCAAAAGACTTAAAACATGCGTTAATAATGACTTTCAAAGGTTTTAACCCTATGAATGCTAGCGGGACGCCCAATGCTTCACTGTGGTGAGCACCCCCTTTATCACTCCATGGGTTACAATGCAATAAATAGCATACAGACACAAACACAAAGATTCATTTTACATCAGTATACATCCTAAACCAAAAACTGTAAAAGAATAAATAGACAGGAGCTGGTATTTCTCTCCCAATGTACTGAAGGGTACGCAATGCTTCACTCACATGGCAAGTTTCCTTTATGGACAATATAAAAAGAGAAAGTGTGGAAATAGTACATAACTAGTACTAACTCTCACAACTGCTCAATGTTAAATATGGAGTTAACACACAAAAACATTTGTTTAGAAATCCCCTTTCCACCCAAAAAAACCCAGCATTGCCATAAGGCCATACTTAAAAAGTGAAATGTTGGTGCTCAATGGGGAGCGATCAACACAAATGTGCCACACGTTTCCATAGTAACTGCATCACATTCCCAACCTTGTATAAGAACTGCACTTTATATGCATTACCTGGGATGTTTGTCTGGAGTTTATGAGGAAGCTTAAATATTACTCTAGTTAAGGTACACTTTTAACACCCAAAGTAAGCGCAAACAGAACTTTCTCCAAAAGCCTTTACTAAAAATAAAGCATAAACTTAGTACCATTATGTAAGAAGCTGCACAGCAAGAATGCCATACAATGTATGGATATATTAAATAAAAAATGGGGAGAAGTACCAGTTAGTCACAAGTCTGACATCCAGACAGCCAGTCCGTACAATAAGTGACAATGTACTCGGAAAGAAGCAATCTCAAAATCCACGGGGAGACTCAAACATTTGGCATCTGCCTGGGTCCTTTAGCCTAAAATGTATACCCTGACAAGTGCCAACAAAACAAATATCTGTGTGGTTTGTGAAAAAATCTTCTTGACACATTGAATCTGTACGAAATACCTTATAAAAGTGAAATAAGAAATAAGAATACTGAAACGTAAAAAATGATATGTATAAGTACTGTACATTTCCCACCAAACAGCCACAGATAGGGCATGCACTAGGTTTGCCCCCTCCAAATTAAGTTTTTTCTTCCCCAGACTTTGAATTTCTTGAAATTTTCTTAAAGGAAGTTCAAATTCAAGGCTTCCCATTAGTTTTATGAAATAATAATTTAGGAACCTACGTGAATACAAGTTATTTATATTGTAAACATTGAAGGAACATCCGTTCATTTGCAGTAATTAAATCAGAAATATATACATATATTTATTTATTTTGTACCGATGATGGGTCACCAGGCGATGAACGTCTTTAGACTGGCAGAAAATAAGTGGGAACTTTCTGCTTTACCCAGTTTAGATTTTTGGGGTGATAATCTTAAGCTTTTTGGAGCTTATACGAACGTCACTCCAGGGTTTAAATAAATAATTGTTTTTTTTAATGGTTGGTAAGGCATAAAGAAATAAAAGCACCTGGTCTGCGTAGATACAGGATATGCATCTATCCGAGGGAGCTTAGATTGAAAAATAATTGTACATTAAAGTTTAAATCTTCCTGGGATTTGAAATGGTACAAAAAAGGTACTGTTCCCCCCGTACCACCAAATATATCATTGTTTCACAATGAAATCTGGCGTTGGAAATATTATCCCTATTGCAACAGAATACCAAAAAACTAAATTTTTAATCGTGTAAAATTTTACCCATTTCTATTTTCCAGGGCAGCGATAGGTTGTAAATATTTGCGGTCATAAAAGCGGAAAAAAGTAAAAAGAAAAAAACGTGACAGAGCTGCTTACGTCCCTCAGCATTCTAAAGAATACAACCTATGTCTTGGCTGTGACAACAGCGAAGCTCCTATGTCATAGTATTACATCATATCCAAATCACTCCTCTCGATTTATCCGGACACGCATGTGACACAGCATGTAAAAATGGAGTGTATTCATTATCCCGGGGGCTTGTAGAGCTAAAACCTTTGCACTCACCACTTTTTTTTTCACTATGCGTTATGGAGGGCCAACACCAATGGACTTCTCCTGCGTTAAGAAAAGAACCAGCCCTGCATAACACATTGGTTAGCTGGTGAGATTTATTTGGTTCCATTGAACAGTTTTATCACAGTGTTGAAAGCAGGAATCAGCGTAAGGGTTCAACAACAATGGGAAAATCAATTTAGGAAAAGATTTTGATAAACATTGCAGGACACGTCCCAGGGCGACACACAGATACGTGTAGATCTTGGCTGTAGCTTTGGTGCAACTCAGTACGCAAGATTAAATCGCATGTTGTAGTGATCTGATACATGGGATACCCGCAGAAGAGGTATTATGGATTTTTTGTGACTTGATTTATTGTAGCACATCTATCATGTTAAAAGCCTATAATTACAGTGTTGTTTGACAGCTATAGTAAAGCTCGAGCCAGGCAGCAGGTACTAGTAGTTTATAGGATTGTGGTTTGAACCATTACAGCTACGTGTAAATCCTGCGCAGTTTTGTTTCAATTTTTAAAAACTACTTAGGGGTGAAAAAGTACAATATCAAAGGCACCTGTGTTATCAAAGTTCAAAAAGGCAAATTTAAGAAGAATGGCACTGACTTCGACAAACTGGTCGGTCGCATGGCAGCTGAATTTCCCAAAGGTCCAGGTTGGGGCGGCAAAAACACACCACTATATGGTCAATCTGAATTACTTATAGCTATTGAACATTGTGATGGCGATATCAATAGCGAAGACACGTCTCACAGCCTAATGAACTGCAGCACTGGGGGAGATTTACCGGATACTGTAGTCCTTTAACATGGAAACAGAAGATGGGTGAAATCCTATTCTATCATGGGGCTTAAAAGAGCGGACAGAAACCCAAGAAACAGACCTCTGGAACCCATCAACCCACAGTAATTCTGTTTTTATGTAGCAAAAAAATACCACAACGGGTAAAACAGGTTATAGGTTTGCTAGTGTGAAGTCTGCTGGCTTGATGGGATATTGCACTGCAAAGTAGAGATCGATTCAAATGGAAGCATTTATGTATTTACATTCAGGAAAACAAGTCCACGCAAAATAGAGCTGTGCCTTTTACAAGCAACTAGGCCTGGAGTGTACTTTTATGCATTTAGCGGCTATGAGGCAAGACAACTTTCTACGATTCTACATTTCACATTATTAGGCCAAACATCAGCGGCCAACGTGTGAAAGTATCCCTCCTTTCAACGTCTCCAAAAACACCTTGAATTTAAACCTTTGCAGAGTACAAGAAATGAGCAACATGAACTTAGACTGTGTACTCCAAATGGCATCATTGGGAAGCACCGGCCAGAGACCAATTGGTATAGTTAATACACTGACTATTCAGGGGAAGGGTGAGGAGGAACAATAGTAAGAGTATGGAGACAGTACCTTACTTGTTGAGCATAACAGCCTAAATCAGTAAAAACAAGACGATCTGAAGAGAAAAATAAGAGAAATTATACAGCTTAAGGGCTGGCAAAGTGTTTTGCCATGCAGTTGATGGTTAAATGATGTTATACCCATTGGATGAATATCTATTTGTATACTTCGTAGAACAAAAAACGAAGGCAAAACAAAGACCAAAACCAAGTGACTTCACTATACAAACAGAATGAGTTCAAATAAATAAAAAAAAATACATAATCAAGAATGAAATAACAGAAATGTACAATTTGAATGTAACAGAACATACCCATTCCACATTTAAAAACAGGTAAATAATAATAAATTGTTGATATATATATATTTTAAACACCCTCGTTTGGATTTGTACAGATGTGAACTGTACCAACATTTCACACTCTCAAGCCATCTATACAATTTCTTGATTACATGAGATTTTTTTTTTCTTTTTCGAATATTTATTTCTGTGTGTGAAATTTACGGACACTGACAGAGCCATTTATTTACATACAGCTACCCATTTCTATAGTGTAAACTATATTCTAATCCAGTACCGGCGTAAAGAGCTGTATGCAAATAACGGCTTGCAACATTAAGCGGGATAAGCGATAGTACCAATCAGTAATTCAACCCCGCAGTAAATGTTTCTCACTTGACAATTCCAAGCATATCCCATATGAATGGCAGGAGGGCGAGCAGCAAAACCGTCGCTTCGCTCATTCCTCGGACCATCAAAGGGCTATACATTTTGCAAAGTATAAAAAGATTGACTAGTATTGCTCCAATTTGTATTAATGACCGTCATGTCTAACATAGTAACAATGCTTCATCATCACTAGTTTCATTCTTGAGAACAGCTTCCAAACAGGTATCCGGGATCTGAGCGGTATGTACAATACCGCAGCATTCACATGGACCATCCCGACCGCATGACCTCATTCCTTGAGGCGCTACATTAAAAGATTGAGTTGTCCCTTGACCCTGATCAGGAGCAAGGTCCAGTAAGGGCCTTGTGCAGTCATTGAGATCAAAGTCTAATGCGGGGTTTAACATTTCTACATCGTCGTCCTCTTCTCTTCTACTCCCGCTACTGTCAAGCTGTCTCAATGGACTTTGGTTCTGGCCAGCAGAGCTTGACCTACCAAGGGTAATGCGCACCCACCGCAAACCTTGAGTCATTCGACTAAAAGCGCTACTAAGCTGCTGTCGTGCAGGACTTGCAACAGGGGGGTCTGAGGCAGGGATATCTCTCCTGCTATCGGTTGTGCTGGTGTTAGATGTTTGGCTAGAAGTACCCCCACCTACTGTGGCTTCAACAGCAGAAACAGGGGGAGTTTTCTGAGGCAACGGAGCAGCAACTCCACCAACTGCACCCTGTGCATCTCTCCTTTCATTATCTGTATCAGTCTCATCAGATTCTACAGAGAAGAGTCCTCGATGTGTATTACTCCTATCTGTTTCTCTGCTTGTGCTCTGGCTGGTAGAATTATCTCCATCTGTTGAGACCAGTGCTAAAGATCCTGAATTACGAGATCGCACAAAATTGAAAATTCGATTCCAAATATTAGTTGAACGACCCGCTATTGGAAGCCTGATTGATGTAAATCCAAGCTGTGATCGAACAGCAAGCCTCAGGTTCTCCAAAACAGAAGCCTGCAGAGGCAAAACACAAAGAGCATTTTACAACAATATACAAAAAAAAGGCTATCTTTAAATCTGGATTGTGAAGAAGTTTAAAGCAACAAAGTAATAGTGTTCAACTAGTTAAGCAAAGGGTGTTTGCATTGAAAGTTGGGATCAAGTATACAAACATCTTCCCCAAGAAGGTTTTATGATGAAGCTGCATTCCACATGTCATTGTTTACCTGGTTAGGTGAGCAAACCGGAAAGTCTTCAACTGGTGGAATTAAGCCTTGAGCAATCAACTGCCCATAGGATGGAGGGGCTTCTCTTCTTAACAAATCTGCTTCAACTCTTGAAAGCTGGGTTTCAAATGATCTTTAAAAACAGA
This sequence comes from Spea multiplicata, assembly GCA_009364415.1. NCBI lineage: Eukaryota > Metazoa > Chordata > Amphibia > Anura > Pelobatidae > Spea > Spea multiplicata. The sequence goes on from VKOC01000006.1 coordinate 38,753,747, forward strand.
TAATAGATACAAAATTGAAGACAGTAGTTCACATGGTCTGATCACCAACAGCAACATGGACCTGTCCATTGTTTGTCTCTTCACCGACTGCCTGTACGCATCAGGATACAATTAAATATGTTGTCTATGTCCTACAAAGTTCTTCACAACAGTTCCTTTCCTACCTCTCTTGACTTATCTCCAAATACACACTTACCCGGTCCATCTACTCAACTGATTGTCACCAGTACTTTGCTCTAAATAAGACTCAAGGGACCTCAGGAAAGCCTATCACAGCTGTCTAAGACTTCCTAGCCTCACCCCTGCTGTCAGTGTCTCTCACCGCACCCTTTTACTTATCAGTCAGTATCTTAATAGGAGTATTTCAACAATGCTGACAATGGATTTATTTATATAGCACCATCACGTTCCACAGCACTGGCTAGGAATCCCCAAACAGCCTTATATAATACCCCCACCTCTTCCTAGACTGAAAGTTTGTTTAAGTAGGGCCCTTGTCTTTTTTTGCTTCCAAATGATGCATCTACTGGTTACACATTGTACAGCACTACAGAATATAATTAATTTATAACAATACAATGTACATATAAACCTTGGTTCCATACATTAAGCAGGCCTTCAGTGAAACGCACTTGCATGATACAAACACCATTCCACTAACCTGCGTTCAAACATGCGTAGGGAGTAAAGCTTGCACGTGCACCCCAACGCAATAACCAGCAGTAGCCCACAAATAAGACTCCCGATCACTGCCGCAGTGATGACTCTCGTAGGCACGATCACAGGGCAATTTTCCTCATCGCTACCATCTCCACAGTCATCTTGGGAATCACAAACCCAACTTTCAAAGACACAGCGGTTGTTTTTGCAGTGAAAGTTTCCTGGCTGGCAAAAGAAGCAGTTCTTCTCGTCTGACCCGTTTGGACAATGGTTCTGGTAATTACAGCGGTCTGAACGTGGATAGCAGACGCCATTTCTGGAACAGGGGAACTCATCCTTTTGACACATTGTACAGTTTAACTCATCTCTTCCATTTGGGCAGTGCCAGTATCCATCACAGCGTTGTTGCTCGGTGTAACAGCCCCAGTTACCACCGCAAGGAATCTCCCATGGTAAGCAAAAGCCATCCACTTGGTATGTTGCATTAAACCCCCTTGCTGCATTGACCTTGTCAGCACAAAAATGGACTCTAATCTGTCCTGATGAAGAAACCACTGTAAGCGGCGCATGAGAATCAAAAGCAGTCAAGACACGCAAAAGCTTGGGGGGATTTTCCTCCAGTCCATCATATATTTTGACATAGTCCCCGTAGCCAGTGCCATCTAATTTAAAATCCGTAAAGCGCAAAATCACCTTTCGTCTGTCACCGGTGTCAATAAGCCAGGTGCAGTTGCTGCCGGGTGGATAAAAATCGGGATAGTTTGGGGAGCTGAACGCACCGTAGAAATATTTCAGCGACTGCCCGCAAGTGGGCACATCACAATCTATCTCGTCTCCCAAGTCCAAGCAGTCGATATTCCCATCGCACCTTAAAGCGTTCGGGAGGCAGGTGTAGCCTTTGGTGAACCGCGAAAGACACTGAAACTGGTTGTACGCGCAGGGCTGAAACGAAGACAGCGTTGGATGACTAGCTTTGGAACAGATTTTTTCATCAGATCCATCACCGCAGTCATCAATGTGGTTACATTTTAACGTTTCAGAAATGCATTTTCCGTTGTCACAACGAAACCGGTCACTTGCACACTTTGTTTTTCCTAAGTGAAGAAAAGCGAGGTTAAAGCTACGTTTTTCATGAAACTTATCTAAGCAAACCAAAACATATTAAATAAATAATACATGTTTAGAAATAAAGTGATCTGGACAAATCACTTTTCTGCTAGTAACCCAAGTGTACTGAACGCCTAATTTTAATGAACATTAAAAATGGATTTCTGGGAAGGTTTAGTCATTAAACAATACTAGGGATTGATATCTCTAAAGATGCGGTTATAAAAGTCTTTGCATTCCAAAGCGTCACTGAAAATAACTTTTACTTTGGATGAACCGTAGAAATTGTGAGGACGCAGGTGCCCCCCGGGTACATACCTGTAAAATAGGATAAGAGAAAGCCTTTTCTAGAAATACGACTGTCGGAATGAAACTTGATCCATACGTGGTCCTGCACGGAGACATACGGCTGCGGTATCGTAGAACCACATGCCCTTTTCCCATCGTAATTTTGAGACTGACTAATTGTTAACCAGTCCAGGCTGCACGATTCTGATGCTTGGATATCAAATTCTTGAAAGCTGAAAGATAAACAAAAGATATATTTATATAAAGATTTATTCAAATAACTGGGGTTTTTGGTTGACTTCAATACATCTTTAGAGTTGACCGGTGTTTTGTTTGTGGCTCGTAGAGGTCCTTGTGTTACATTTTAGATCTTCTACCATCACAATTCACTCTGTCTCTCTTTCCAGCAAGTAAACAACATAGGCAGACCGGATCTGTATTATGCCAAATGATTTCCCTGTGTGCTTTACTGTCACAATTCCCAATACTCTCCCTTACCGACTAACTACAATAATTACACACGCAGTCTGTTACTTTACACAGCTTTGTATAATAAGCTGGTAAAGCCAGGGACCTCTATCTACCAACACATTTTACTACCAAGCCCTTACTTTCCTTAAAAAAAAACAACAAACCTACATATTCTGCCAATTAGTATTTCTGTCTATAAAGAAATCCCGAAAAGACCCTTCAGAGTACCCCATGCTCATGAAATGTTCATTTAGTAAGACACTTGCGGATCCAGTACAGAAAAGTTTAATAAAATGAAATTATGGAGACAATTTCATGGAATAATAACAAAATGTTCTAACAAACAGAGGGTCATCTGAGTCTCGTTAGAAGTAATTAGAACTGCATTTTTTATTACGAACTCCCCTAGCAATTCACACAAGCATCTGCTAAACGGGGTCAGAAATAATCATTTAAATTAGAAAGCAGCAGGTAGCGAATGTCAAGATTACATCTCCCCGCTCCTTTTTGCCACAATTTGATTCCATTTCTGTGGGATTGAAGTGCATTTTTATTTGTTACAGCGAAATGGAAAATTAAGCATTAATCTCATAAACCCAAAAATCCACATTAATAAAGCAAAATTCTAGAAGGGAAAAAACCACAGATGCCTGTATTTTCCTACCTCAAAAAATGGATATACAGGCGTCTTTTTTTTTTTTTTTTTTTTAAGACGGGACTGCTGAATGTTAACAGTATCTGTGGAAGACCTTAAACATCAGTAAACCATATGTAATAATGACCTGATGGTGATGACTTCATCGGGGTTTGCCTGGATAAACCAACTACAGTTGAGCTTGGCAGGATATTCTAGAGGCCACCCAGGGCTTGTTATTATACCACTCCGCTCTCTGATTTCTTCTGGAATCCCTCCGCAACCTAGAATTAAAGGATTTAAAAACATAACCAAACAGTAAACTAACAGCACAGATGCTGCGACACTGCAAAGGTTACCCTTTAACAACAAATGGAACCTTTTCACGCTTTCAGGTACGCTGTAAGTAAAGCCCTTACAGGATGATACTACCACCTAGTGGTGTATATTATGCAGTATGCCCACACCCCCCCACGTACACCCCCACGTACACCCCCCCCCCACATGTGGTCTTCTCTTTTTATGTGCTCTAAAAACCTTATTGAGTTCTTAGTATTTTGTTCAGGGCAACCTTATGTCTAACCCATGCACATTTAGGTTTACTCATTGTATTAACCCCTACCACCCTGCAAGAATGCCGTTTACCGAGATCGAGTGTTCTTTTAGTTCCCGTCCATCCCTGTGCAAACCATATGTGGAAAAAGACGGACGCGCACACACGCTACACAGGTACCTTATGGAGTGCTCATATACATAATGCATCAACTAAGATGTGCACAACAGCGGGATAGGATACGTTGGAATATTTTAAATAACCATAAATAAATAAAATAAATCATTGTCACATTAAGATCTCATGCAAGATAATCCTCAAATGTGTGCAATAATGTAATTATAGGGGTTAATTTCAAGGACGAAGCGGAGTAGATGCAGGATTCAGCAGTGACCCATCAGTGCCATTATGCATGAATATCAGCGATACATGGCCCTGCTTCCACACGCTAGTAGGGTAACCCGTGCTCCACGTTTTCACTTTACCGAGATAAATGGAACATCGACCCATCAGATATGTTGGAGGCTAATAGTGAGGGAACGTAAACATGTATGTGATAAAACTATTCTCGATCTAAGAGAAGCTAAGGCCCGAGTCCTTACACCAGGAAAAACAGGCAGAGTAGACGAGCAGGACATCTCTTACCTGTCATCAAATTCTATGATTCTATGTCATGCCAGAAACAGGATTTTTTTTCCTTTAATTTAAAAAAATCAGTAAGAAACAAAACAAAGATTCCGGCAGAATCTTAGAATTCTGAGTAGCCAGCTTAGAATGTCCTGCTATTTTTATACCAGTGCAGCACCTCATGTATGAAACAAACGAGGAAGTCAGTTTAATGCAGCAATACTTCTAACGCGTTAATAGTCTACATTTAATGCATGCATGAAATTTAAACAATTGTACTTACCCGCTGGGAGACCCGAGACACGGACGTTTCCTGAATGCCCCGCAGCGCTACAATGTCCTGCAGAAAAAAAGACAAATATTTAAATAAAAACCTCAAACAGGCATGCTGTTTAACTCAGAATAATCATATTACTTAGTATGTTGGGCAGATTATTTTATTAACCCTTCTAAATGTTATATGTAACAATTACAAAGCCTTTTTGGTTCACATGGCAACAATGTACCAGTGCCATATGACAATTTCAGAGTTCCTGGCAAAAATATCAGTGAGGCAAAATTATGCATGATTAATTAATTATTTCCGGGTGGGTTTGGGCCATTCGACAGTACGAGGAACAATGCTGCTAAAATCGAGTGACTTTCCCCACTACACTGAGCTGATCCTTTATGGCAATGCTAATGAAGTCCCTTCCTCCATAGACTTTCATTAGTCAGAGAGTCCGGCAGGGTGATTAAAGACTAAGCCATTCTAAGAATGACAGGGACAGATGCTATGCTTAACTTCCACAACTTAAAGAGCAATATTTCAAATTAGTTTATGTAAATAAGAATAAGCAAAAATTGTAAACTATTTTTATGATAGAAAACAATATTCTGTTGCTTAAATTTAAAGGAAAAATTGATGGATGAATGAAAGAAAAGATTTGCGGCAAAGAGCTCATTTGATGCCAACATCATGCGCAAAACGCGGTTCTACAAGAACAGATTGAGGGGGCAGACAAGTCAGATTGTTTTCAGGGATAAAAGCCAAGAACCGCGCATGTGATCTTACAAGTTTATTGTATAATGGCGCGTGTAATGAAGTCTCTTTTAGACAGTGTGCATGTCTAATTTTTATAACCTTCACAGTAAATAGCATTAAGTGGAAAAATGACAAAATTAAACACACTTATTATCTAAGCTGGTGCTTCGTTTGGAATACTGTTCTAGCATTCAAAGATCCTCTGTGCTGGGGTTTATTTCCACATTCTGCTTGGGCTGCACCCCGTTAAACATAAGGAGGATTACTTGTCTATGAACCGGTTAAAGTATTTTATAATAACATGGAATGTTACTAAAAAACTAGAAGGTGAGCGCTAAAAGCTCACCGATAAATTACATGCCTCAACCTGTCCTATAATATATAGGGCTGCAACAACTATTTCCTATAGCATCCACATGGCTGTGACACTCATCTGAGTATAAAATGAATATTTGGGCTGCTGAAAGTTAGGGGAGGTGGGGGTTAATTTTGGGGAAGTTATGGTTGATGGTAGTGCTGCAACAACTAATCGATAAAATCGATAATAATCGATAATGAAATTCGTTGCCAACGAATTTCATTATCGATTAGTTGAATCGATTATTATCGATTATAAAATGAGGGTTTTTTCAGAGCAAACGCTCTGAAAAATCCCCCTCATTATATAATCCGTTTAGTCTGACTCACCGTCTCACAGCAGCAGCTCCTACTTACTCCCCCTCCCTGTAATCACCGTGACAACTGGCCCCGCCCCTTCCTTCTCCAGGCCAGAACCACATGGCTGTGACACTCATCTAACTGTAAGTATGTATATATAATGTGTGTGTATGTATGTATATTATTTGGGCTACTGAAAGTTAGGGGAGGTGGGGGTTAAATTTTAGGGCAGCCTGTTGGTATGGGGTGTTTAGGGTTAATTTGAGGCAGTTGTGGTTGATGGGGTCTTTAAGGTTAATTTAGGGGATGCTGTGGTTAATGGGGTGTTAAGGGTTAATTTAGGGGCAGTTATGGTTAATGGGGAGTTTAGGGTTAATTTAGGGGAATCTAAATCCTGGGGCAGTGAAGTGACATATCTGGGGGTATAAGGCATATACAGTATATAAGGCATATGTGGGGAGGGCAGTGTGGCATGTCTGGGGAGGACGGAGTGGTGTATCAGGGGGTATAAGGCATATCTGGCGGTAGAGTAGAGTGGCATATCTGGGAGGCAGGGTGGCATGTCTGGGGAGGATGGAGTGGT